>CAWUFW010008400.1:600000-892300 GCA_963921515.1 Calotriton arnoldi
ATGATGTCAACTGCTAGTAAAGGTGTTCAAAGGAAGCGTACCAATCCTGAACTGGATGTAGAGGTTTCTATCATTCGGTACCTGGATTATATCTAGATACTTTTCCAGGATACTAAACGATTTGAAATCCAGAAACTCGCTTGTGAGTAATCCACAAGATGGGTTACTAAGCTCAGCTTGTGTTACCCATTCCCAATTCACAAGATCTTTTGAGAGGAAAGAAGCAGGAACAGTATTATCCCAAATTTACCGCAGCCCAATTTCAGACAGCAATCTCTTCACAGTGCTTATCCAAGCTATCTTGTTGGACTTATCCAAAATACTAACTTCCATTAGGGCATTGGCATAGGGAAGCAATTCTGGTGTAGACCTAATTCGCCTCCAAAATAGCAGTGGGCGTAGCTTGGCCTTCTCAGTGATAGATTTTCTGCCATGTCCAGCTTTAGAGGGTAGAGTGGAGTACTCAAGGGCAAAAGCACCAAACGCCTCAAAAACTTATGTTCAGATCTAGACAGGGCATCTAATTTAGTAAACCCCCACAATTCGGCCCCACAGAGGGCAGAACTTACAGCTTTTGAATTGTAAATCTGTAGGGCAGCTGCAACTAGTTTGCTGGACGATGTGAGATGTTCCTTCATAAGTGCACCAACTATTTGCCTATGCTTCAAGGTCATCTTTGACACATGGGGTTTCCATGACATGCGGTCTGATAATTTTATGCCCAAATAGTCAAAGGTGTTTACTCTCTCAAGCAAAACCCCTACTAGAGTAGGCCTCCCGCTATAGGACTTATGGGGGTTTATCGTCGAAGGTTTATTTTTTGACGTGTTGATCTCAAGGCCTTGCATACTGCAGAAATCTTTAAACCGGTTTAATAACAACTGGAGACCCCTGGAGTTTTGGATGCAAACAAGGTGTCATATGCGAATAATAGGGTCACAATTTTTTCCCTTCCAAGTAGGGGAGCGTCTACAGGATGGAGAGACAAAAAATGGACTGCATTATTCAAACAAAGTGAAAAAAGAGTTGGTGCCAAGACACTTGTGACCGACTCCCCTGTTGACCTTTATTGGATCGGTGAGCTGGCCTTGGTCACCCCAACGCACTCTACCATTGTTAGCCTCATGGAGACGAAATATTAAAGATAAAATCTCATTAGGCATCCCCATTTCATGCAACACATGCCACAACTTACGTCTAGGGACCAGATTGAAGGCTGACTGTAGGTCAATAAAAGCAACATGCAAGCTTCCTTTACCAATGACAACCGTTTTCCAAAATAAAAGGAGAAACAAAACACCTGGTCAATTGTCCCAGTCTTCTGTCTAAAGCCAGCTTGTTAGGGTCTTTGAATGTCATTATCGCTAATCTCTTCCTGGATCTTGGGCAAAAGGGTGCGACAAAATACTTTTTGGATTGAATCAATAAGGCTAATAGGCCTATAGTTACAAGGTTGGTTTCTATTGTCTTTCTTAAATAAGGGAATCACCTCTGCACACGTTCAAGACCCAGGAATTGAAGTGCCCCCTGCTATAGCACTTGAAAGTAACAAGATGTAAAGTTACCAATTATCCCTCTCGTGCAGGAAGGGGTCACCAGGAATGCCATCAGGGCCCGATGCTTTGGCTTGGACAATTGAATCAATAGAGGCCTGAATGTCGCCCAAGGTGAATAAATCCTTATTAGCAACCTGAGTTAGTGCAGGTGGAGCTGATGGGGAATGAGTCAGACAAATGTCAGAATAAAGGGAGTTAAAATGAAGGTACCAAACAGAGACAGAAATATGGTTATTAGGGGAGGTCACCCCCTTGTGTCCTCCCCACACAACAAAGGACCAAAACGTTTTGGAATCTTTACAGTTACAAGCTTCCTTGATAACCTGCCATCTAGTCTCATCCCATTCCCGCTTTGCCTTTATCTGAGCATGCTTATTCAACCTTCTTTGGGTTCTTATATGGGCCTTGTCCTTGGATTTCATGGCTAGAGAGTGGATTTCTTAACTGACTGCACTCTTGGTTAAACCAAGATGTTGGTTCCCTTTTACTTTCTCTAAAATTAGACTTCTGCACAGACACAGTGAAGTGGGACACCAACTGCTCAAAAAAACAGGAATGAACAACTGGAACTATATTCAACCCTCCTGTCTCCACATACAGGGCAGTAATCACTGACGTACATACTAACAAATCCTGAATGATAAGCTGGAGCTTTTCGTCGTGTGGAAACAACTGTTGCCACTTAAGGCGATGCTTATCGTTAAAAGGTATCACATCCCGGGTTATCTGACGTTCTTGAGGCAAACTATGCAAACTACCCCTTGGGGACAACAGACTAAGGCAAAGAAGGTTATGGTCACTATCCGATTTTGCGCTCACTACCATATCATTAACAATAGACCAGAGCTTCAAGTCTATCAGGATATAATCTATACGACTCATACCAATTGTTCTATTAAAAGTATTCGCTCCCATTCTGTCCAAACTAGTCCTACCATTAGTTCGCCCTCAACCCAAACTCCAAAGTCAGGGCTTTCAATTGATGTGCAACATGGGACCATTCATTGAGAGGAGGTCCAAGCTGGGGATTGACCATAATTCATCTACCTCCACCACTTCGCACACATCGTCCCTGTCCAAAGGTTCAAATGTGACAAAGTTGGGGCGTGGCCTGAAGTATTGGTGAGCAAGTCACGTCTGCTGTGAGCTTCCGCCAGAGCACCAAATCTGACCGAAATCCTGCAATCCTGAATGCGCACTGTGTGCCCCGAATTGACCCTATGAGGTGACCATATGCTGCTGGCCGAGAAACGAATGATCCTGTGTTGACATGCCCGCTGAAACTAACCAGACCACTGCGGAGCTGACTCGACAGGCGCACTGCAAGATGGCAGCCTGACTAGTCTGACACACCTTGTAGCGCCTCCTGCGGCTGCCCCATCGGAGAGAAGGTGGTGCAGACAAGCTGCAGGAGATGGGACCCGGGGAATATGTGGTGATCGCCCCGCCCCTCCGGTAATAAGAGTCAGCGGCCGACAAAGCGGCCGCACGGCGAGAGTCGCCGCGCGACTGAGATTGTAACTGGGTGGAAGAGCTGCAAGGTGTTATATGGGGACGGAGCCGAATACAGGCAGCCCCGAGTGAAGTGAACCAGCGACATTGATGGGCCCGGAGGACCGGTGCCAGGGGTCTGTCGACCGGCCCAGGAGAGGTGTGGTGCCAGAGCAGTGCGAGGCTGGAGACCCACGGTGCAGATTGCGGCCCCGGGGAGTCAGAGTGAAGAGTGCCCGGGGCCTAGAGAGGAGGTGGACCGCTGGGCCTGCAACCCACAGAGAACAATAGCCCGTGTCTTGGAGGGGTGACTACTGGAGGCCCCCCCATTCTCCTCCTACCTTCCTCGATGGTCTGATGTAAGAGCCTCCGGGCCTACGCGCTGTTACACGGTGAGAGGGTCCGCGTGACGGGCACCCGGCTCAGCCACTGAGATGGGGCCCAGGCGGTAGGTCACCACTGACAAAACAGCAGAGTCACTGGCCTGCTGCAGAAGAATACAGATAGATGAGGCCCCGGGCTCCAGATAAATGAAGGAGAGAACATTGTCTGACCTTAGAGGGCAGCCCAAGCCAGCGGCAATTGGGATGTAAGTCTGGCCCATACTGCAAATCCATCCTCTTTGGCAGGGTTGAACTTTGGGCCAGGTCCTGGTGTGGGAACCGGACAGGTTTTATGGTGATCCCCCCTAGAAGACACGGACTTTCGCTGTCATATTGCCCATGTGCAAACACAAGGAGATGATGGACGGAGCGCTGAAACTTATCAGACACTCACCCCCAGTCACAGATCTGGGTTGACTCCGTCATCGTTCTTTAACTCACTTTGCCACCTCAGTTCGGACCCAGCTATATGCAAATCAACTTGACCCTGTGCCTCATGGGAACAGTCCAGCCCGAACTGCCAAGCCAGGTCTTCCCTGAACCAAAAACAAGCATCCTGGGACCGGTTCTGAGGTAACACCCCTCATCAGCCAGGCTAGCTTAAATCCAGTGGCAAAGTGAGCAAGGGACCCACGTCTGGGCATACCCTGCCAACTTAGGGCGAACAAAGCAATATGATATATGATACAAAATGGCGTCCATACACAAAATGGCACAGTGAATGTTAACTTACATAAGACAATGCTAAAACATATTTTTATATTCCAATAGACCCTCCTTTTACCATGAGCAAAACATTTTTGTATAATAGCAAAAAGACATATAATTCAATAAATCATGAATAAATTGTTTTTGGAGCACTCCATATTTTCAACTTCGGGAAGGGAAACAGTAAGGAGAGAGGAAGTCTCAAAAATACCCTCATTATTTGCTTGAGGTCTCCTACTTCCTTTTGAATCATAATTGTTGCATTAGTATCATGAATCGATATTCTCTTAGGAGCGAGAAGGGTGGTGCAATAAGAGCAACATAAGAGGAGACACTGAACCAGGACACAGCAAGCAATCAAAATCACAATGAAATAAATCACCTTTTCAAGGATCCAACCCTATCCACCAAAATATGACCAACTCCAATTCCCACTCTCCATTCCTTTAACACTTTCTAGGATGGCTAAAATGTGTTGGGTAATATTCTTTTCCATATTAGTGATCCCGACTACACACTGGTCTCCTACTACCACGCACACAACACCGCTCTTAGCTTGAATGAAATCAACAGCATATCTAGTTTGCTCAGAATATATCCGCATACTTTCCAATTGGGTGGTGATGTCGTGCAAAGCCGCTACTGTGGGATTAGACATTATCTGCAACTTACATCCAAAATATTCTCTAGTTTTTTCACCCCTGGCCATTGCAGTACCACCGAAGGTAATAATGGAGGAAAGAATATACACAAAAGTGATACCATTACTATAATTATTGACTTCCAAATCTGTCACTACATCACAGAACTCTGCAGTCAACTTTCTTTTTACCCATCGTACATTTGGCTTACTGTACTTACAAGGCACACCGAGAGGGAGCACCATCCCTAGAGCAACATCATCTGTACCGTTATAAACATTTGAAGAAGTACCATTAGACAGAAAATAAAATCCTGGGTGTGCATAAAGTGGACCGTGATAATCTACAGGAGCATGTCTGGTGTTCATTCTAAAAGTATTCGGATCCTTTCACTAAAGACATCGTATTTTTGAACAATATTATTCCAGAACAATTGACGTACAAAAATGCGTCAGTACTGTTTACTATTAGACAACATGTGGGATAATAACGAGCTTTCCGAGTAACCGTTAAATCTTGGTAATGCCAGCCTACTAAGTAATGTTCTGCTCTCTCTCATACAGATTATCACAATACGTATTATTGTCACAACCCGGATACCCCTTTCCTCGTGGCTTCCTGTAATATAAACAAGGACCAGGATACCCCATTCCAAACTCACCCCTTACCTCTACGAATTGGGCTGGGCGGATATACGTATAATTAACAATTGACAATGGGTAAGCAGTCCATAAACTTGTAGCAGATTCGGTGGTATAACAAGCTGTACCTTCTCCCAAAAATCTTTTATGTGTGTCTAGAAAGAAAATTACTCGGGGCTGCCCTCTTGTTGCGTATTTGAGAAACAACCTTATGTTTAGTACATGACGGTGCATCCTGATCACATTACAAAATCCAGGACACCCCACCCAGAATCAATATCAATAAAATCACAAGAATATCACATAATATTTTTTTCTTGGTAGACAAAAATGTGTGTATGAACAAGGGGAATCACTGGCTGCTCTTCGTCAGCAACCATTCTGCCAAAGGGGTGCATAGCAAATGATCAAGCAAAAAGGGCAAAATGTCAGCGAGAAGAATATACAAGTTCCCAGTGTCCGTCAGAGCCTCACTGGTACAGTCTCCTATTGTCCATCTAAATGTTGGCGCTCTTGAGCACCAGCGGTGGAGCTTGCTCTGTCCTAAGCTCATGTTACCACATCGACCAGGATAATGTACCCCCAAGGGAATACTGTCGATCTATCCTGTCCAATGTTCAAACAGTGCACAAATCTCACATCTCCCTAAACTAACTCCGTTGGTACTATAGCAAAGTACACCCTAACTTACACAGTCCATCCCTAACTAATCTGACTTCTCCTTTGGTGCACTGTTCCTCAGCCTAGGGCGCAGATTATACCTAGTAACTCCAGGCACAGAGGGATCAGTGAAAAAGGGCTCCTGGATAGCCCGTATTCCGGAGGTACTGCTGCATTCAGCACTTCATCATTTTCCTCATCCGTTTTGGTCCAGGTCAGCCTGGCGTCGCTGAAGGGGACAAACTGAGGCACCGTCTCACACTCGGAGTCCCCTACTCCATCCCTCACCCATTGATCGTAGGGCAAGGGTAGAGGTATCCTGCGACAATGAGTCACGTGCACCCAGTTCTTTCAGCCAGCAACCTTGACAGCTGTGCGTGTAGCCAGGAGGACCTGCTCCGGTCCCTTCCACCGCGGCTCCAAACTCTTCTTCCGCTGGAAGTTTCGTACCAACGCAAAATCGCCAGGCTGAATATTGTGTCCGGGCCCCTCTGGTGTAGCTGGCAGGGCTTACCGGACCTGTTGGTGAATAGAACGCAAACTTTCAGTTAACTGAGCAAGATAGTCAGCCAGCAACGGATACTCAATATCTGAAAACCACCGGGGTCGCAGGACGCCCCAGACATTTGCCGGGCGTCCGAACACGACCTCGTACGGTGACTAAATCCTGTCCTAGAATGTGCTGTTGTTCTTGTCGACAAAAGAGCTAATGGTAAAGCATCTGGCCACTGTAACCCTGTAGTCTCCTGAATCTTTGCCAATTTCAGTTTGAGAATACCATTGCACTTCTCAACCAGACCTGCTGACTGTGGGTGGTTGGCAGCATGGAACTTCTGCTTTATGTGCAAACCATCACAAATTAACTGAATCACTTTGGCACTGAAATGACTTTCGTTATCACTCCAGATCAAACGGGGCAAGCCGAAACGAGGAAAGAACTCCTTCAGGAGTACCTTTGCAGTCGTTATGGCTGTATTGTCTTTAGTGGGGCAAGCCTTAACCCATTTACTGAATGCACAGACAACAACCAGAACATACTTCAAATTATTGCATCTGTCTAGCTCTATATAATCCATCTGAAGGACCTCAAAAGAAAAAGTGGGTGATGCGAAATTACCAGGAGGTGTAGGGGTGCCCTTTCCAGGATTGTGCATCATACACACCATACAGTACTTCACCAAGTGTGCAGCTGTCTTTGAGATATTATCATTCAGGGTCCAACAACTTGCAAATACCCTTAGTACTGATATGGGCTGGGCCATGAGCCATCGTGACTACAGAAAGAACATATGCGTCTGGCAACATCCATCTCTGCTTCCCTGACTTATCAATCCAACATCGTTCAATTGTGCTGTACTTTCTTGTCACATTGCTAATTCCTCTATCGTGGCCTCACTTTGTATCTCCTTCACATTCTCGAGTGTATCCTCGAACATGGTGACTTCAGGCATCCACCTAGTGGGACCTGCTACAAAAATTCTTTTCATTTTAGTCCGGGCTGTTTCCTTAGCTGTCTGATCTGCAAAAGCATTTCCCCCACCTACATCATCAGTGACTTTCCGGTGGGCACTACACTTTACTATAGCCAATTTCTTAGGGAGTGTCAAAGCAGACAAAAGCCTCATTATAAGGTGCCCATGCTGAATTTTGGTGCCATGCGAAGTAAGAAACCCTCTCTCAGCCCAGAGTCGCCCAAAGTTATGTGCGACTCCAAAGGCGTACTGCCTGTCAGTATAAATATTGACAACCAGTCCCCCACTCAATTCGCAAGCTCATATTAGGGCAACAAGCTCAGCAGCTTGGGCAGATTGATTGGGAACTCGTGATGTCTAAACTTCCGTACGCAGCGTGGGGATAGCATACACAGCAGTTGTAGTGCCATATGGTAATTTAAAACAAGATCCAACGACATATAGTTCCCCTTTTGGGCCAGATAAGGGAACATCAGTCAAGTCTACCCTTCCTTTCGTCTCTTCTTCCATCCGGAAGATACAGTCATGTTTATCAATCCCATCGTTCTCAGAAGGGAGGGGCAGTAACGTGGCTGGATTCAAAGTAGCATATCTTTTGATCGTGATGTGTTTAGTGAACAATGTTAATTCATAGCCAGTCAGACGCGCACTGGTGAGGTGCTGTGTCTTAGTCTTATTCAAAAGTATATCCACAGCATGGGGTACCATGACTGTGAGGTCAGTATCAAGTACGAGTCCAGCCGATTGTCTCATCGAGACGGCCACAGCCGCAACCACTCTTAGACAGCTCGGGAGGGCTCGTGCAACAGGGTCAAGAACAGCAGAGAAATAAGCATATGGCCGTGGCTTATCTCCAAATTTTTGTGTTAAAACAGAAAGAACGCAACTAGCCATCTCATGGACTAACAACACAAACGATTTGTTATAGTCAGGGGTGCCAAGTACTGGAGCTGAACAAAGAGCAGTTTTCAATTGCTCAAAAGACTGCTGACATTCAGGCGTCCAAGGCAGAGGCTCAAGCATGTCTTTAGTGGTTAGTGCAAGCAAGGGTTTGATTAGTAATGAGTAGTTGGGTATCCACTGCCGACAGTAGGACATGATACCTATAAAAGCGCGCACATCCTTCTGAGTTTGTGGAATGGGCATTTTAACAATAGTACTGATGCGCTCCGGGGTCAATCTCCTACCCTCCTTCAACAGTAGGTGACCTAAATAGGTGGCCTCCTGTCGACAATACTGAAATTTAGAAAGAGAAACTTTATGTCCATGTTCGGCCAAATGCAACAATAATTTAACTGTACTATCTCTACAACCCTGCTCTGTGTCAGAAGCAATAAGAAGATCGTCAACATACTGCACCAATACATTACCTGCAGGAAGCGAAAGGGAATCTAATTGACTCTTTAAAGCCTGACTATAAATACTTGGACTCTCAGTATAGCCCTGGGAAGCTCGACAGAACCTAAAGCTTCTGCCAGCTAGTGTAAACCCGAACAAGTACCTGCTATCTGGATGAATGGAAATACTGAAGAATGTACTTTTTACGTCAATGACAGAGAAGAATTTAGCAGTAAAAGGGATCATTTTCAAAAGAGTAGTGATGTCAGGGACCACTGGAAACTGGGGAACCACTATTTTATTAACTTCACGCAAATCAATTACAAAACGGTAAACATCTTCATGCTCATCAAGGGAACCTGAGGGTGTCCGTTTAAGAATTGGAAGGATAGGGCTATTACAAACATTAGCAGTCGTCTCTTCAACCACTCCCTTCTTTTGATCAAATCCTGAATAATTTGCAATAGGGCTCGCTCTCCTGCCTGTGGTATTTTATACTGAGGGATACAGGGCAAAATGGCACCATCCTTAACCTGTATCGAGACTGGAGGTATCTGCAGTAGTCCCACATCTGTATCACCTGTCGCCCACAAAGAGGGTGGCACATCAGCAAATTCAACAGGAAGAGGCACATTTTTGGACAAACACCGTTTAGCATGTCCTACATCTGGTCCCATCGTCATATAAACACCTGCCGAGGAACAATAAATAGTAGCATGCAAATCCAGACCCACCAAATTTTCACCACAGTTGGATGTCAACAAGAATGGCGAATCCACAGTGAAAGGACCAATAGTCAAGGTAGTACTGTCCTTCATGAGGGTCATCAAAGTAATTGTTATCAGAACGACCCTGTGAGGCTACAGCATTCTGAGCCCAATCTGCCCCACCAGCTCCACGAACCCGTCCACGAGAACCTCGTCCTCTCGGGACCGCTACCTTCTGCAAAAGCACAAGACACTCGCTACGCCAATGTCCCTCCTCTTTACAGTACGCACACTGATTCGGACCCAAAGGAGTAGTTGTTGGCTGCCTACTAGTGCGTGGAAGCTGTCGGGCAGGACCACCACGTCCTCTCCCATTCCCTCTAAATGCCTGCTGTAACAACACCTTCGTCTTTAAATCCTTATGCCTTTTCTGTGTCCTCTCCTTTTCCTCATCATCCCTATGTTCATAATACTGTGCCATATTCAAAATAACAGAGGGGGAGGGGTGGACCAAGTACTTTCAGAAGCCTGCAATCGAGTCACAATTTCAGGAAGCAAATTAGAAACAAATCTTATACCAAACAACCGAACACCTCCTTCAATAGACCAATCCTGCCCACTGTAATCCAAAAACGTACTTTCAAATCGGGTGAAGAAATCAGACACACTCATCTTTCTTTTGTCGACAAACCGACAATTTATCCCAATCCACTTTCCTCGGTGGAATAAGAGAATGTATGTAATGATGGGGCCTGGCAAAGCAAGTATCTCTGCCTGAGGCTCATCACCTGGCTTTCTTTCCTGGTCCCATACCTTCATTTGATCCCAAGTGTCACCCAACTCCGGAGCATGATCTTGAGTATGGACCTGCCTCCAAATATCAACCGGAACAAGAAGACCAAAAAACATTTCAATGTCAGCGAGAGTCATTTCTGTCGAAGAAGCAGCTTCAGTCAATTCTTTATAATAAGCGGTAGGATTTTTCCTAGGATCTGGCAAATGAGTCTTAGGGGATAAAACCTCACTTCTTTTCCACGGAGTATAAACCCATTGTTCTTGAAACCGGGCCGCCACTGCCGCTCGTGTAACAATCAGTGACTTCACCACTGGTCCTGTGGGAGGCTGTGGGCATAAAGGGGGATGGACTCTCTCTCATGGTAGGACATAAAAAGGAAAAAAGGGCGGCCATGGAGGAGGTGGAGGGAAACATACTGCAATTTGAGAACCAACTGGTTAGTAGCCCCTCCGATGAGACGACACACACTTTGCAACTAAAGAGGGTTGAATACCGAGAGCTAGCGCCGGAAATGGCCAGGGCCAAATTGTCAGCAACAAGAGTTAGAATATCCAAGCGTGGAGATAAAGCTGGGAAGCTTTTGGCTTGGCTTGAGAGACGGGAAAGGGCGAATAGATCAGTGCACACAATTACCTCAGAATCAGGAGAGGTTCTGAGTGATCCAGAAGAGATTGAGGATGAATTTTCACAATATTATTCTTCGAACTACACCGAGATTCCGACAGCCACAGCGGAAGCCGCTAGAGCCATGTTGGTGGATTTGACACTCCTGATACTCACCCAGGACGATATATCCGACTTGGACAGGGACATCATGGTCTAGGAGACAACCTCAGCCGTTCGTGGTATTCAGTCCGGGAAGGCGATGGGTCCAAACGGTATTCCAATTGAATTGTACAAAGTAGTGGCATCCCATGTGGCGCCATATCTAATACAAATGTATTCAGAGAGTGTGGTAAGCGGTGAGCTGCCAGCAGATCAGCGGCTTGCCACGATAGTAGTCATACACAAACCCGGTAAACCGAGGGACCGCTGCTCCTCATACCACCCTATTTCACTCCTAAATGCTGGAAAAAAAATACTAGCTAAGATCCTCGCTTCCAGACTTATACAATACATCTCTCACCTGATTCACCCGGATCAATTGGGTTTCATGCCGGGAAGGAATACGGCGTTTAACCTGCGCTGCCTCCATGGGATGCTCGATAGAAAAGAAACGATTAGAGAGGAGGCAGTGGTAATGTCCCTGGACGCACGTATGGTGTTTGACACAGTGGAGTGGCCATACTTATGCACAGTGCTGGAGTAGATGGGGTTCAGTCCCAAATATCAGGCATGGATCTGACTCTTATATTCCGGACCCATGCACAGGCAGTGGTTACAGGCAAACTTCCACAGCGTTTATGTTGCGGCGAGAGACTCGACAGGGTTGCCTCCTGTCGCCGCTCCTGTTCGCATTAGTCATTGAGCCGCTGGCGGTGTGGATCAGGGAAGATCATCTGATACGGGTCTGCGTTGGGCAGAGGGATAGGAAGATCGCATATCATTGTATGCAGACGATGTCCTACTATATATCGCTTCCCCACGTCACTCAATAGCTAGAATCTTGACGATTCTTTCAAAATTAGGCGAGCAATCAGCGTACTCAATTAATTGGTTTAAATCCAGAATATATATGCTAAGCGGCCCAGCCACAGCACTACCAGAAGACTGCTAGGCAACTGTGACGAGAGAGGGATTTTGATACTTCAGCATATTAGTGACAACCGATCCTAAGCTCTTCTATGCTCAAAATATACAAGCCTCACTGACCGGCCTTCGGAGAGATGTCCACCTTTGGAGGAAGCTACCGCTGTCATTGTTGGTCCGAGCAGCACTCTATAAAATGATGGCATTGCCTCGCTTCCTATACGCGCTACAAAACACCCCATTCCTATTTCCCCAGACCGTCGAGGGGGAGGTACAAGATCTGCTATGGGATGGAAAACCACCACGGATAGCAGCGCGGACACTGACACGGGGTGGTATGACTGGGGCATAGCGCTAGCACATATCGAGCCATACTATTGGGCAGCCCAATTGGCGGTAATAAACCAATGGGTCCACGATCACCCGATGAACCAGCATATAGAATGGACAGGTTACTGATGAGTAGGGGGGATACTTGAGAGCCCTGTACACAAAACCAAGAGGGAATGCCCTGACTGAGCCCACCGCACATACGATCACATTGTGGCACAAGGTAAACAAAAGGCATGGATGGTCTGACATTCTGACGCAAAGTACTCTGTTATGGGATAGTGAGAGGCTTGGAGAGCTTCACATTTCCCGAGGTTTCGACAGATGGGACCTCATCAGTGTCTTGACGATAGGAGGTATGTGGAAACAGGGGGGAGTTATACCCTTTGAGGAGCAACAGTCTAAGTTGGCAATGGCCCCACCCGAAACCTTCAGATACATGCAGGTCAAACACGCTTTAAAGGCGGCTATTCTTCTGGGGAGTAATCCACCGGAAGCCTCTCCATTAGAGGACAGGCTTCTTGCAGACTACATAAAATGCAAAGCAATCTTTCTGACGTATCAAAAGTTGCTGCACAACTCCCCAGACCCCCTCCAGAAACTCCATAGACAATGGCATAGAGATGTGGGTGAACTAGAAGATGAGGACTGGCAGGAAGCCCTCGGATCTCCCAGGGAAGTAGCTATCACAGCGAGATTTAGACTAATTCAACTTAAGATCTTACACAGAGTTTACCTCTCAGAGCTACACTAGTTAGAATGGGAAGGGAAACGACTGCACATTGCCAGAGACACTGTGGACATGAGGGTACCTTCTACCATCTAGTGTGGGACTGCCTTTCAATTCAGCAGTATTGGAGGGAGGTGAAGGTGTTAGCATCTGTGGAGGCCCTGTAGAGATGCAACCAAAGCTGTGTCTCCTCAACATTTGGGAGGGAACTGACTTAAGCCGGAAAGAGCAGATACGGGCAACAATGGGTATGATGACAGCAAAACGGAATATAGCACGACACTGGGGGGCCAGACCACACCGACACTCCGAGACTGGGGCAAAGATATGGACTCCTGTATGATAACAGAAAGAGCTATATACTCTAAGAGCGGGTGCCCAGGGAAATGGGATCAGATATGGGGCAAATGGAACATGCACAGGGAAGGAATATGCACCAGTCCCTCAGATAATTGACGGGGGCCACAAAGAGGCGTAATAGCGGAGGGAACTCGAGTGGGGACATTCACGAAGCGGTCGATGTGGAGAAAACCTAAATTAAAGTTGTAACACACTTCATGAAAGATCTACTGTAAAATTCAAGATATTAGTCAAATACTGTACCTACCTGAATAAGTTAACCTTAATTAAAAAAAAATTAAAGAGAGCTCACCAAGTTACAGTAGTGAATCTGGACAACAAAAAGTGAACCTGGTTAAGAAAGAATGTCAAAAACACCCCCAATGGACTGCAGTGACACAAGAAGGAAGGGTGATTGCTCCCAAGGTTTTGCTCACAAATTTAGCCTGGCTCTACCATGGTGTTGTTCAAGTTAGCTGAGATGAAATTATATGTGTCTCCAGCACTCACTGAATTGATCACTTTTCCTCTATTGCCCAGCAGTACTATCATATTTGAGTTATAGTCCAAGACTACAGCATTGATAAAGTTGTCAAAAACTTCTGCTGCCCATCCTCCATCACAGGGTCCTTCTGATGATGTACAAATTGATTTAATCCAGATGCCCTAAAGCAGTTGGTATGCTTAAATGCTAATGTTAGCTGGCATGTTTGCTAGATTGATCATAGCTTAACCTTGTGCCAAAACTGATGCAATTACTGTAGATAAATGCTACTTGGAGACTTTACCCCAGGTTTAATATCACACTCCACATAGGGAGAAACAAAAGAACTCAGCCCAAATGCACTCTGCAACTGATCTGCGATTGCTGAGCACTTTACACCAAGTGCCCCACCCCTCCGCATCATTGAAGGATAGCCTATCACCATATATAAACCTGCATGCACCGCTGTGGTACAGCATACAGCTGATTGGTACGGCATACAGTCCCTAAGGATAACCAGTCAACTCAGAGTTTGCATGCACTGCTGTGGTACAGCATACAGCCCATACACTCACTGTACGGGCAGGCCTCACAACGTAAGTTCAGGACCTTTTCAAGGAAACTCCAGAAAATTAAGATATGCATGCACCAGTATTCCCAAGAGCAGACTTTGGGTATGGTGAATTCTAGGCAAAATCTATGTGCAACTGTAACCCCGATTTTCCATGTGCACTTACTGTATTAATCCACTGTCAGATAAATGCTATCAAACTTTTTAGTCACTAAGCCCGATAGATTATGTATCCTTCGAATGTTAATGGATGTTGATATGCAAGGGATAAACCAATTTTGGGTGGGGGTGAACCGACTCAGGCATGAGTGGTAACAGTCTCATGGCCAGAACCTTGCGGAGTGTTTTGTAATCACTGTTGAGAATCCCTTGAGATAGAGACAATTAGTCTTGGGAAAAGGTCTGTACAAAGATGCTTCACAGCTGCACAAAATATTTGCTCACTAGCTCTACCTCTATGTGAGCTGAGTATTTATGTGAAAGAAAATTATATTTATAAATTCGTGTAGATTTGAATGAGATGCATAAAAATTCTACGCCAGGCCTGAGTCTAGGATTATTTTCACCCTTTCCCAACTTCACAATCACAATAACCCACAACAACATAAAACCAATACCCACAAATTCCATAAACATGCAGGAACAATATTAAAAATCATGTGACCATCTCTACACCAATAATATTATTTCATTCTCTGAAAAGCCACTGTTGCCCTCCAATCTGCTACACTTTGCTGCTTGCAGCCAAAGTCAAGGGCTTCCTTATTTCTTCAGTGACTTAGTACAGGACAGGGACAGCACCGGAGACCATTCAATATAGTTAAAAGCGTCCTTTCTTCATAGAACGACAGCGGAAAGGGAATTTTTAGCACGAGCCAAGCCTCTTTACCGAAAATTTGTAATGGTCAAAACAGTGCCTGGGATAGAGCCTTATCTTCTTTTTGAAATGCCTACTTATCAGCGTCGTCTTTTGACTTTTCTTAGATTGGATTTGTTCCACCAGCTGCTCTATCCCGAGGGAACTTGGTACAAGTATTCTGATCCACCTATAATTACTTGTGATCTTTCTAAATGCGACACTGAGCACATTGTTTTGATTTGTCCTTTTTATGAATCTCTTCGACACAAGTTCTTAAAACCTTTCTTTTTAATGCTGGATTTTTATCAGGCTAGGCCTACTTTTTTACATTTACAACTTTTAGCTTCTTATGTAATTTACTATAATGTGATAATGTTTATTATTGGGCTTTCTAGATAAGCTCGATAGAATTACCCCTAACGTTCCGGTTCTTGATGTCCTTATGCAATTTCATGTCAATATTTTTATTCTTTGTATGCTTTATTGTATAGTTGTGATGTTGCTCTTTTTCTTGTTGTGACTTGTATGTTTTTGTTTTAAAATCGAATAAAGTTTATTGATTAAATATAGTTCTGGAGTGACAAATGTCAAATTCCAAACATGTATCTAAATTTGAAATTTCATCCACTGAAGTTTTTGATTGACAAATTTGTTTTATAGGACTTGAAAAACGAATATAAATGTGAAACTGAAGCACTGATTGAAGTTAAAATGCTTGACAACCTGTAATCAAACAAAGAAATAAATCACTGTTTTTGGGAAGTCTATTAAATAATTGTTACCTAAAAAATCCTTTACAGCCTTCACATGTCATTGCATTGAAATGAAAACCAGTCGCTCTGTCGCCGCAGACGCCACACACGCGGGGTAAGTTTTTGTCAAACACACTGTCTGGATCAGTGATAGAGGTGCTCGTTGCCATCAACTCCATTACTGTAGGGTAAAAAATAAAAATACAAATGTCACATAATTGCTACTCTAAATAGAAGTTAACTGAATAAAAGCAACAGTGATGCTGCAACAGGAAGTAATAATGCTAAATATTAAAATGTCTGTATTGCTGTACTGCATTTAATTTACCAAACAGATTATTTTTTTTTTTTTAAATAAAAAAAGGAGTGTGTTCATTAAATGGACGGGTGCTGCTTTTTTTTTTCCCTTTAAAAAAAAAAAAGGTTCCCATTTAGGAGACACTGGGGGGAGCATGCAGTGGTCCACTGGATAACCGCATGCTCCCATAGCTGCAATCACGATTCCAAAAGGGAAATATTTCCCAGTGGGACATCTTCCATTTTGGAAATCAGGTACCACCCCCTTTGAGGTGTCATTATCTGATCAATGGTTTGTGACCGCAACTGAGATCACAAATAATTGATACATTCTTCTCCGAATCACAGCTAGGAGAATCTGCCCCTTTCACACCCTTATGACTTGGAGAAGGTCTTAAAATCCTTTTTACAAGTCAGAAAGATTTTTCAGACTCACAAAATGCCTCATGTAAGTAGCAGAAAAGTATTTTGAAGTTGCAAACACTGTGCACCTCGCCTAAGATTTCTAAACTGTATGGGCCAACAAATCAAAAAAGCCACTTACCTTCAGTAACACCTTATCTGGTAGAGACTCTATCTAGCCGCAGATTCCTTACCTTAGAATCATCCCAGCCGTGAAGACTGGATCCCGGAAAAAAAAATTGGAAGCAGTTACCCTGCACGCAGGTAGGTAGCGTTGTTCGGCTACTCGTGGGGTCATCCGCATCGTCCGCGCTGGAAGTGACGAGCGCGTGTCTATATAGGCGCCACCCCAGCGTGCTGATGTCAGTTACTTTTCGCAACTTTCTACGCCAGGAGCACAGAGCCATGAAGAACACCCACCCCTGGTGTAGAAAACTAGGGCCTTAGAAATCTGATCGCAGAGTGGGGAGGATGGGTGGGTCAGTAAGGAATCAGAGGCTAGATAGAGTCTCTACCAGATAAGACGTTATCAAAAAGGTAAGTAACTTGTCAACTTGTTCATCTGATAGAGACTTTTAGCCTCAGATTCCTTAACTTAGAATAGATACAAAAGCAATACCTCCCTGCAGGTGGGTCTGCAAACTGATTTTAAACTAAAATGTCCTGCAGGACCGAGCGGGCAAAGTAGCCATCCCAAGAACCTGACTGTCCATGCAGCAGTGCTTGATAAACATATACAGAGATACCCATATTGTTGCCAGGCAGATGTCCAGGACCGGAACTCTGCGTGCTAATGCAGTGGTCGCAGCCTTGGCTCTAGTGGAATGAGCAAGCAAATCCTCCGGAGGTTGCTTTTTAGCCAGTCCGTAGCAGATTTTAATACAGAGCATGATCCATAGGGAGATGGTCCATTTCTGCACGGCCTTCCCTTTCTTGGCCCCGACATACCCCACGAAGTGTTGATCGTCCACAAGAAATGGTTTTGTGCAGTCAAGGTAGAACAACAACGCTCTTTTTTGGGTCCAGCCGGTGGAGTCTCTCCTTTTCCTTAGAGGGATGAGGCAGAGGGAAAAAAGCTCGGCAAAATGATCGACTGTCCTACGTGGAACTGGGTGACTACCTTCAGCAAGAAAGATGCTCGAGTCCGAAGTACCAGTTTGTTGGGAAAAAAGGAGATGTAGGGAGGCTCAGAGGACAGGGCCTGTAACTCACTGACCCTCCAGGCAGATGAAATTGCCACCAGAAAGGTCATCTTGAAGGTGAGGAGCCTACGAGGAAAAGAATAAAGCGGCTCAAAGGGAGTGCACAATAACCAAGTTAAGGCCCCCTTGAGGCTTAACAAAGTGAGATGGAAGAACCGTATTGTAGATCTTTAAGAAACCTATTTATAAGAGGAGCCTTTAAGAGAGAGGGCTGATCTGGGAGCCGCATAAGGGGAGAGATGGCAGATAAATCATTCGTCAAAGTGCTCAATGCAGAATCCTGCAGGGCTAGGACAAGAATAAACAAATAATATGGGAAAGGGGAGCAGATAAGGTATAAATCTGTTTCCCGGCACACCATGCCACAAATGTATTCTAACGGCCGGCGTATACCGTCTTGGTGGAGTGACGCCGGGCTACCAAGATAACATTGCAGACTTCGGGTGGAAAGCTGTCAACTGCCGCTACTCAATCTCCACATATGAAGACGGAGCATTAACAGGTTTGGGTGGAGAACCATCCCCTGCTGCTGTGACAGACGATCCTCCCAAAGAGGCAGCCTGATCGGAGGACCGATGGCCATGCTCAACTGCTCAGGATACCAAACTCTCCGAGCCCAGTCCGAATCATAAGGATGACTTGGGCCCAGTCATTCCAGATCTTCTTAAGAACTCTGGACAGGAGTGGTATGGGCGGAAAGGCATACAGGAGGCCTAAGCTCCACTCAAGATGAAAAGCGTCTCCAATCGAGAGTCGCCTTGGAAACTCCAACGCGCAGAACTGCTGACATCGTGTGTTGGTGGCAAACAGATCTAACCAAGGATTTCCCCACTGCTGAAAGAGACCTTGCACCACCTCCGGATGGAGGTGCCATTCATGATCCACTAGGCAGCTTTGCCCGAGATCATCCGCTCTGGCATTCAGAGAGCCTGCCAGATGTTGAACGACCAGAGAAATGCCTTGACATTCCATGCCATGTCCATTGACCCAGGGCTTCTTGACAAAGGGGCCAGGACCCCACCCTGCCCTGTATGTTGCAGTACCACATGGCGGTGGTGTTGTCCGGTGTTGGAAATGGCCCTTTTTGCAGGGTTATCCCCAAACTTTTTGCTTCCTCCTCCTATTTTTTCCTGACCTGCTGTTGTTGGTGGTTTTAGGACTCCGGGCACTTTACCACTGCTATTCAGTGCTAAAGTGCATATGCTCTCAGAAATTTGTATTATGGTTTGGTGTTTCCATGATTGACATATCTGATTTACGGGTAAGCCCCTAGTAAAGTGCACTGTGTGTGCCCAGGGCCTGTAAATCAAATGCTGCTAGTGAGCTTGCAGCACTGGTTGTGCCACCCACACAAGCAGCCCTTCAAATGGGGAGAGGAGTTGGCCTAACGGCTAGGGCGGTCAACCTTGAATCTGGGGAACCGGGTTCGAGTCTCGGCAATGATGCTGAACATCCTGTGATTCTGGGCAAATCACTTAATCTCCCCGTGCCTAACAATGAATGTGTCCTCATGTAACGTAACTGGTGCTATGTAAAGCGCTCCGATACCGGGTCAAGTTTGCACTATATAAAACTCCGTAAAAAAAAAAAGGTAACTCCGACCTGCCACTGCAAGGTCTGTGTGCAGTCTAGTACTGCCATGTCGACTTGGCAAGTGCACCCACTTGCCATGCCCTAACCTTCCCTTTTCTTACATGTGAGTCACCCCTAAGGTAGACGCAAGGTACCCCTGTGGGCAGGGTGCAGTGTATGTGAAAGGTAGGACATGCCCTGAAGTGTGTGGCATGTCCTGATAGTGAAATACTGCTAATTTCGTTTTTCACTATTGAAAGGCTATCTGGCCCATAGAAAAGCATGGGAGTTAATTTATAACAACTTATAAATATAACTTCCCATTGGGACCAGATAGGAAAATAAAGTTTAGTATGTCTGAACTCAGAATCTAAAGCTGCATCTTTTAGTAAAGGTGATTTTTACATTCTGTGTTTGAAAATACCACTATTAGAAAATAGGTATTTTCTTGCTTAGCCATCCTGTGTGCCTCTGCTAGGGTGTGTATTAACTGTCTGGCTTTGGAGTGACAGGGGCTGGGGATGTGCAGTGGCTCCAGAGAGTCTAAATGAGTAAGGGCTGGGCTGAATAGACCTGGGCTGCATTTAGAGTAGTGGGAGGAGATTTCCTTGCACCTGAATGGGCCCGGTCTGTTGTAGACAATGCTCTCTCCGCCCCCTGCTGGAAAACTGGGCCAGAGAGGACCAAACTGGTTTGGACTAAGCACAGACACTCTCTGCCTGAGAGGACAAAGGAATTTGGAGTATAAATATTGGGGCCCAGACCCCAGAACTTTAGAACTCTTTTGAAACTAAGAAGACTGCCAAGAAGAAGAGCTGGAGAAAGATGTGAGGAGAGACTACCACTTTGCTGTGTGCTTTGCTGTGTTGGCCTGCAGTGGTTGCTTCTGTCTTGGGCAGTGAAAGGACTGGACTGAACTTTCTGCAATTTCTTTTTGTGAGTTTCTCCAAGGGCTTGAGGTAGAGCTTGCCCCCTGTTCACGAAGTCTCAGGAACAGCAAAGACTTCAAGTTCTTCTGCGATCAGCAATGGGGACTGTGTGTTTTGTGCTGCAACAGAAGAAAAAGCACCCCGACGCAGTCTACGACGCCGCTGTCGGCTCCGTGTCCTGAAGGCACCGCAGAGGGCACCGCCACAACGTTGCATCGCAACCCTGGTCTCACCGCCGCCGCCACCTGACGCCGCCACCGAGCCGCTGCTTGAACCGCGACCTGTAGGCACCGCACTCCGCACCGCCTCACTTCACACCGTTCCCTTGGTATCCCCGATGACGCCGTTCCACAGCTACATCGACGCCTCTGCTTGCACCGTGGTTCGAGGGCACCGCTCTTAAGTTACACGTCCTCATCCCGCACCACTGTCTTGGCCTACCAAAGCCGGCACCATCGACTCCAGTACGACAGCACTTCAGCTTGCACCTTGACGAGCACCGCATCACTTCGCACCGCAGCCCTGGTCTCACCGACACTGCTGGATGACCGTCACCGAGCCGCTACCTGCACCGCTACCTGAGGGTACCACACGCCGCACCGCAGCACTTCGCACCGCAGCCCCAACGTCTGCCGACGCCAGCGCTCCCGACTTCAACCGTGAGGAGTTCGATCTGCAACGCGTGTAACGTCAAGGGCCCGACGACTCCTGCACCGAACTCCTGAACAGACGCCTGCGGACGCCGGCTCTTTGGGGCTCAGAGAGGTCGCGGACACCCTGCATTTCTAAAGTACTGTTTTGCGGGTCTTCCCAACACAGTAGCTCGCCAGCGCCGCTGCGGTCAGCCAGAACTGTTTGGATTTGTTGTTCACGACGCCGTGATAGCCCCAGAGGGAGCTATCGACTTCAAGGAACTGAATTTCAAGTCTATTTTGATTATTGAAGATTTCTGAGAACTGTATGGTGGATTGTTATCTTTTTTTGGTCTTGTTTGAAGTATATAAAAATATTGGATATTTTTCTAAACTGGTGTGGTGTCCTTTTGTAGTGTCTTCACTGTATTACTGTTGGTTATGTGCAAATGCTTTACACACTGCCTCTAAGATAAGCCTGACTGCTCGTGCCAAGCTACCAAGGGGTGAGCAGGGTTTTTTGTTTTTTGTTTTTTTTAAGGAGTGTAACTCCCTTATCCTGACTAGAAGGAAGGGTCCCTACTTGGACAAAGGTGCAAACCCTTGCCAACTAGCGACCCCCATTTCTAACATCCAGTTACACCTACACAAGCCTTCCCTTGTGGAGGGTAGAAAGGCTTTCAATACCAGTCGGATCATCTGGCGTTCCAATAGGTTGATGTGGAGTTCCCATTCTACCAGAGACAAGAGGCCTCTGAACTCCACCTCTCCCAGATGGCCGCCCCAGCCCAGGAGTGATGCATCTGTCACTATTGTCAGATCTGATTGGGGAAGGAAGAGGGGTCTGCCGCTGACCCAATCACGGTTTGTTAACCACCATTGCAGATCTTTTGCAGTGCCCTCCAAGATCTGAACGATGTTGGAGAGATTCTCCTGATGCTGTGCCCACTGGAACTTCAGGTCCCACTATAGATCCTGCATATGCCAGCAGGCATGTGTTACAAGCAGGAGGCCATGAGGCCCTGCAGCCTCAGAGTCAGTCTCACCGAGACCCAGGATAGAGGCCGAAACACGGGACACAGACAACATCATATTCCATAACTTAGTATAGTTTACGCAATTGAATGCTGAGGTAAGATCCATAAAAATGTAAAAATAGGGTGCCTTTTTTGGCCACAGTGTACTTTGGAGTTATTGAGTATAGGTTCAGGGACTGGTCGATGGCACCAAGACCAGGCATAAACCCATACTGTAAGTCGGATATGTTATTCATAGACTGAATATCCTGGGTTCGTACTCGTGAGGATAAGTCCAAAACTGCACTGTGACCAGAAAAGCTCAGATGAAAGGGAGCATCTGAAAAGCGTTCTGGTTTGACTTCGGCATGTTGTTAGTGAACCCCAGCGAATGCAGAAGATAAGCCGTAGTCTTGAGGTGGCAGATGACTGCCTGGGACAAGCCCAACTTCAGCAGCCAGTCGCTGAGATAGGGAAAGACTGGCTACCCTGATCTCCACAGATGAGCTGCAACCACCGCTATCACCTT
The DNA here is from genome assembly GCA_963921515.1 of Calotriton arnoldi. Classification (NCBI taxonomy): domain Eukaryota; kingdom Metazoa; phylum Chordata; class Amphibia; order Caudata; family Salamandridae; genus Calotriton; species Calotriton arnoldi. The sequence continues at coordinate 622,727 of CAWUFW010008400.1, forward strand.
GGTGAACACCCAAGGGGCACTGGTAAGGCCAAAGGGCAGCACTACAAACTGAAAGCGCTCATGGCCTACCGTGAACCACAGGAAATGTCTGTGGACAGGCAGGACGGGGTTGTGGAAATAAGAATACTGCAAATCCAACACCACCATCCAGTCTCCCGGGTCCAGGGCAGACAGGACTTCTGCGAGCATTTTGAATTTCTTCTTTTTCAGGAAGGAATTGAGAGGGTGCAGGTCTCGGATAGGGAGAAGTACTCTGTCCTTCTTGGGGACCAGAAAGTAGAGGGAATAGCAACTACAACCTACTTCTAATGCTGGCACCCTTCTATGGCTCCCTTGGCCAAGACAGACTCCACTTCCTGGCAGAGTAGGGAGAGATGGTCCTCTGTCAGCTGTCACAAGTGGGTGGCCTGGGTGGAGAGATAGTCACGAAGGGAAGGGAGTAGCCCCTTCGGACAATCTGGAGAACCCAGTGGTCTGATGTTATTGACCTCCAGTAGTGCAGGTGATGGCTTATCCGCCGACCACTGATTGCTTATTATAGTCAGTGGGGAAACTAAAGAGGCTTGGAGAAAACATTTTCTTACCCAAGGTGTCTAGCCTTTTGGATTCCCTTTCCGGTGGGGTGGTAGGGAATGCACCAGGATTTACTTTGGAAGTGGAGGCTTGGACTACCAAGCTCTCTGGGGTAGGGTGTTGGGTGAGGAAAGGCAGGGCATCGGACGGGGAGATGGCGGTGGGCTTTTGTCCTATCCAAAGGAGCCCCTGTGCAGGGCTTGGACCAGGCCCCAAGCAGGACGTTCGTAAGGGCTTCATTAAATGGGAGAAACAGTTCTGAAGGGATGACTCCTGGTTGAAATACCTCCGTCAAGATGTTAAGTCTTGACAGCCACAAAGGGCAACTGAAGGTCCAGGGCCTCGGCCGCCCTCCTTACCACCGTAGAAAATGTTGCACCTTAGCCACGGTAGGAGGAAGGACCAAGCCAGTATCTGGGGAGGTGTCCAGTCCACTAGCATCCGCCAATTCCTCATACCAGTCCATATTAGGATCTAGGAACTGGTATTCTTCAGGGTCCAGTGGCCCCTGCCAATGTTCCCCAAGTCCTAGACCAAAGGGATAGGGCTCAGACTCCATCCTGGAGGGAATGGCTCCAGTCGGTGTTGGATGATGCCCCTCCGGCTCAGTGTTGGGGATAAGAATGGTGACGGTGCCTGCTGCACCTGGAGCATCGACAATCGGACAGGCATCGGGGAAGGTCGAGGTGGCACAACCGGCGTCAGTCCGTATCCATCTGTTGATCCAAGGGGCCCGACTGGTGCAGAGGGTGGACCTGCCGACGGTGAACCAGTAGGGCCCTTCAAACCTGCAGGGGCCCGAAGGTCCTCCAGTGGGGACGGCCACCTAAATATGAGGTGCATGGCATCATAGAATTCTCAGAGTTGGGTGGGGTCCCTCCGGCTCCTGGAAATTTGGGTAAGCAAAGAGACAGCCCAGACGTAGCTCAACCGTGGAGCCAGGCCTAGAGTGACGTCGCTTCCTCGTCTCGTCGGATGACTTCAACGGATGGGGTGAAGTGAAAGACCTCTTCGACTTTTTGCTCTTCTTCTTTTTGTGGGACTTACCAGAGTGGGACAACTTTGACGAAAATCTTTGGCTCCGCGACTGATACCATGACCTTCCTCTCGATCGGGATCTAGACCGCCGTGATGTAGCACATTAAGCAGCAAGGAACTTGAGGGATCACTCACTCAAGGCAATTGGGGTGCATGGGGCAACAATGGATGCTGGTCTTGGTGTTGTGGCCACGTTCAAGGAACCAGAGACAGATGAGGTGCTGCTCTGACACCGACATTTGCCGGTGACAGGCGCTGCACGACTTGAATCCAGCCTTCCTTGTGGACGTCTTTGCCACATCAAGTCTCAAAAAACAATTTGACAAAAAGTCAAAAAAAGACAGTCAAAAAGCAGCTGGGGGTAGCTCTCTCCAGATCTGTACTGACTGGCACGGATAGAAAAGAACTGAGGTGGCATCTACATAGGCACCGTGCACGTCACTTCCGGCGTGGGCAATGCCACGCAGAGCGGAATGATGCCACCAACGAGTGCGCAGGGGTCCTGCTCCCCCAAAAAAATTCTGGATCCAGTCGGACGCCTGGGGATAATTCTTAGGTAAGGAATCTGCGGCTACAAGTCTCTATCAGATATATATCATCATACAAGGGTAACTGCAGATTAGTATGCCTCTTCAGGCATGGGTCTTAATTTATTAGAGACGGGTTTATTAGCAGTATAACACAACTGTTGCTTTACACTCCTTGTCTTGTCAGTTTCCACACAGTCCACATAAATGGGGCAACTGGACGTTGAGGTAGAAAGCTATTTGTACACTGTATGAAAGCCTCTTTAGCATTCTGGAAGCTGGGCAGTAACATTTTCTTTCTTAATGCAATAGGTTTACCCTACTGCAGATCTATTGGCTTTTTCAATGCTTTTTTTTTAGTAAAACAAAAAGAGCTATTATGCATTTTACTTCCAAAAACTTCGAGACTAACAAGTACTAGATCACTAACAATTCTCATAAGCATTGTTGGACTTGGCCCTTTTCGCAGGGTCATCCCTAAACTTTTTGCCTTTCTCCTAGCCTTTTTTCTGACATGGTGTTGGTGGTTTTAGGACTCTGGGCACTTTAGCACTGCTGTCCAGTGTAAAGTGCGTGCGCTCTCTGTGATACTTATGGTAAGATTGGTCTACACCTGTTTGGCATATTTAATTTACCTGTCAGTCCCTTGTAAAGTGGTATCTCATATACCCAGGGCTGGTAAATTAAATGCTACAGGTGGGCTTGCAGCGCCGATTGCGCCACCCACCAAAGTAGCCTTTCAAACCTATCTCAGGCCTCTGCCATTGCAGGGCCTGTGCGCGCAGTGTTACTGCCGCTGTGACGTGGCACCTAAAGTGTGTGTCATGTCTGTGACCCCCCTTTTACTACATGTCAGTCACCCCTAAGGTAGGCCCTAGCTAGCCCTATGGGCAGGGTGCATTGTAGGTAAAAGATAGGACATGTACCTTAAGTATGTGACATGTCCTGGTAGTGACAAACAGCCATTTTGGTTTCTCACTACTGTGGGGCTGCCCTCCCATAGGACTGCATTGGGGATTCCCTGAAAAGTGTTTCAGTGGTAATTCCTGATATGAGAGGCGCAGCGTGGTCAAGTTTGGTATATTTGGAATGGTAATAATAAATGCTGCGCAATGGTGTGCGCAGATTTATTATAACTATTTTAGAAATGCCACTTTTAGAAGTTGGCATTTCTGTGTGCTATGTGTCTGCCTGATGTGAATTGCATGTCTGGCTTTTGAGTGACAGGGGCTGGTGAGGTGTGTGTGGCTCCAGGAGGGGCAGGGTGAGTCAGCACTAGGCTGAATGGGACATCTACATTGGGAGTAGTAGGAGGAGTAATCCCCTGACCCTGAATAGGTCTGTGCCTAGCCTGTACAATGCTGGCTCTGCCCCTCTGTGGTGTGTCTGATGACGAGCCCCCACCTGACAAAGGGGAAGAGGAGCCTGGTAAACAAAGTGCTCCAATTCCCCCCTGAACCAGTTTTTGCTGGTTCCCCCAAGCCCTGATGTAATATAAATATAGGGGCTGTGACCCCATGAAATGTGTGCTGTTCCTGTGCTGAGGGGGGCCTGCTGTTGCTGCTGGGGCCCAGGAGGAACCGCCACGAGGGCTTGCCTCCCTGCTGGAGGGCCCTGTGTGCTGGCCTCCCTGGGCCCAGCTTTGTCCCCTTCCCCTCTAAGGACTTTGGTTGTATCCAGCGCCTCGTGAGCACTACATTTAAATGGCCCAAGAAGAGGAGCGCGTGGGCTTCGCAGCGCTGAGCTACCTGTCTTTTCAGAGGAAATCCCCGTCGTAGGGATTCCCCCATGATGCTTCGTGGAGCGGGTGCCCACCCCGCATTTTTGCACACTGAGCGGGTGCCCACCCCGCTTTTTGCTTTTATTGGATGGCGGGTGCCCACCCCGCTTTATGCACCTTTGATTTTGCGGGTGCCCACCCCGCATTGCTGATGTATTAACGAGCAGGTGCCCACCTCGCATTGCTGCCGAGAAAGGGAGCGCGGAAAACGGAAGTCAGGCACCCGTGCCTGACTGTGGGCGGGGCCTGCTGATGAGCGCGAGAGCCTCGCGAGCTCCATTTCCGCCCCTTTCGCCCGCCGGCAGGGAGGAGAGGTGCTGCAGCTGGTCAGCGGGGCTCCTGTGGTGAAGAGAGAGCCCCGCGTGTTGCTGCGCCGGCCAGAATAGACAGGGCGAAGTGAGGAGAAGACCTGAGTGCGGGACCAGCCACCAGAGGAGCCTGAAGAGCCTGGTGAGTGGGGCTTTGTGGCGAGTCTAGGGGGGTTGGTCGAGGCACATTGTCGGTGCCTTCCCCCTGTGTTCCAGAGCCCCAGAGGGGGGCTCCCACGTGCCAGTGCTAAGTTCATTTTCCTCACAGCTGCACCGCCGTAGCGGGCAGCTGCAACGTTGGCCCTAATTTGTTCTTGAGGGTCCAGAGGGCACAGCGGTGCCCGTGCCTTCACTTTGGCTATTCTCACAGCTGCCCCGCCTGATAGAGGGCAGCTGCAACGTTGGGCTCAGTTGTTCCAGGAGTCCCCGAGTTGGGCTCCGACGGCCCAGTTAGTGCCTACCTTATTTCCTCAGTTGCGTCGCCGTAGCGGGCAACTGCCACGTTTTGGCCATATTTGTTGAGAGAGTCCCAGTGGGGACCCAGAGGGCACAGTGAGTGCCAGTGCCCACAGTCTCTTCACAGCTGCACCGCAATTAGCGGCAGCTGCAACGTTTAGGCCAGCGCAATTGCGCACTTGTGATGTTGCTGCATTGGCAGCCAGCCCTGACATTTGGGACATAGGGCATTTGAGCCCTCTAAGAAGGCCAGTTGGCCAGGGGGTCAGTTGTAGGTTGGTAGGGCGCAAGGCCCTAATGTGATTTATGTGGTGATATGCTAAATGTGTTTTATGCACCATGATTTCTGCCTCTGATGTTTATGTTTAGGAGGTTATTCCCCAATCTGAGGTTTCTGCTTAGGAGGTTATTGCATAATGTATTTATGCTTGTGAGGTTATGCTCTAATGTGATTTATGCTTATGAGGTTATTGTATACTGTGTTTAGGCTTATGAGGTTGGCGCAGAATGTGTTTTACGCCTAATGTGATGCTGATTGCATAATATGATTTATGTTGCAGGATATAATGCTGAGTACAGTGTTTTGCCAGTAATTACTAGTTGTGTTCTACATTTATTATTTGTGCTTTGTGATGGTTCTGACAGTGGCCCAATTGGCCCTGTCATATGTATATATTCCCCTGTAAATATTGCCCAGTGCCAGTTGGCACAGTGTATATTGTGTGATTACTATTCTAAAGTGTTTCGGATAATACAAAAGATATTTTTATATATAACCTTGTGTGGAGTTTCTTTTGTGGTGTGCCTAGTGTGTTGCTGCTGTGTGTGTGTGTTGCGCAAACGCTTTACACATTGCCTCTGGGATAAGCCTGACTGCTCGTGCCAAGCTACCAAGGGGGTGAGCAGGGGTTATCTTCAGCGTGTAACTCCCTTGCCCTGACTAGAGTGGTGGTTTCTGCCTGGCTTAGGCGCAAGCCCTAGCCAACCAGAAATCCCATTTCTAACAAGCATGTACTACTGATTGGAAATTATTTGACCAAATTCGAAAGTTGCCAGTTATCTGTAAAGAACTAAGAATGTGTTTGTGGTTTGGAGGGCCTTGTTTTGAAGGAAAGCAGGTTGTGATGGTGAAGGGCGTGGTATCCGATTATTAATTATGTAGGCTAAAGAGGAGGATTAAGTCAAGTATCGATTCCGGAAACAATTGAGAGAGACACCTATATGGTCCTCTTGCTTTGTGAAAACACTATAATTACTTCAATATACTGATTGGCAAATTCAGTTGTGTGTTTGTATTTATTTCCCGTAGATTCCTATGAAATGTTTTGGGGTCATTATTTGCATTTATATTCGCTGTAAAGTCTGGTAAGTTATAAATAGTAGCAAATGACAACACAATGAAGTGGGCAAAACGTGTACAACACCATGTAACGCACGCCAATTTTCGCAGTACTAAAAAAAGTAATTATTTTACCTAACCTGATGTAAAGTGGGTTCTAAATATACCTCTAAAGAAGAATAGCTCCGGGCACCGGCCTAATTAATGCCTCATATCAAGAGAGGAAGATAGAGAGGAGCAATCAGGGACTGATTCATATATATTTTTTTTAGCATGCCTAGGGTGTCTCCTGCACGCAAATATTCATAACATTACCATGTGCGACATACACATGCTCACATTGCGCTTGTACAAGATGTTTGTGTCCCCTCCGCAAGCATGCTGCATGAACGTATAGATGCGGGAGAGTTCTCATGGAAGTGCTAGAATAGTGGCGAAGGAGATGGAATGCAAGTGAGCTGTAAACTTGTGCCGTAGTGAGTTTGCAGGCATTTAACCATGTGCATATCTAAACTTAGACGTGAGCGATCGAGGTGCAACCAATGGGAGACCACCAATAGATGCCCTTCTCTGCAGTTGTGTGTGGAAGGAAAGACGTTTCATGGAAAAGCATGCATCAGGCAGAAAACACATTTGTTGGCATTACAGATATTTTATAAATGCACTACTTTATGGGCAAGTCGTGTAAGGGAAGTGGTGGAGGATAGGACACCAATGTACTGTGTACGTGACATCTCGGAACTAATTACTTTTTTGTGGGGATAGGGCCGTGTCTGGATTCTGCTTTTACATTGAAGTAATGGCCCATGGTGCTGCTGCCATTTCTATAAAGGGCAATTACGCTATTTAGGTGTCAAAAAAACAAACAGGTACCCCTCTTGGTATCTGCAGACTTCTCAAGAAAAAGTCTAAAAATTTGGCTTATATTTTATAAAGACTTCATCATCTAACTGCATTATTAAAGGAAATATGGCGTTGGGTAACCTACATGCTATCATACCAATCACACATGCAGGGGAGAAAAGACAAAGAATTCAAACAGTAAGCATATAAATATTATAAAATACACAGTAATACACACTTGCTGGATCCCAGCCCGACGTAGAATTGTATAAATAATGAGGTCATTCGAAGACACATTTGAAGAGATCTTTTCTGAAATTTTTGAAGTACGTGCGAAGATCATTGTTTTCATATTACTTGCAACTTTAGGCAGTGCTTTAAGTGGGATGGTGGAAGAGCTTTAAAGGGGCGTGGTCTCTGTAATCAATGGTGAGGCCTAAGAGCCCTGCACAAATTCAAAACCATAACTGAAAACCGTAAGCAACTATACATTTAAGTTTATACAGAAACATTCCTCTGTGCCATTAGAAATAATAAGTCTGAAAAGTACATTTTCTGGAAAAATACTAGGATTTTAAAACAGCTGACTCGTTTTCTGAACTGGTTAATACAGACTTTCCATTTTCATACCGCATACAAATGCATGAAGGAGATTGTTTGGGTTACTTTTATTTATCAGTGAACAGAGCAAAACTTTCCATGAAAATATTATGCAGAAATAGGATTCCTGGTAGCTATCCTGCCAGTTTTGTTTTATCCTGAAAGTCTTGGCAGCCAAGGAAAAGTGGGAAAACAGTAAATACTAGATGTAGTGCTAACCAAGCATTTTCAATGTAATAGGTCTTGCATTTGTTAAAGTTAGAGCTGTTCGCGGTGAAAATAACAATGTTTTTTACTTTTGTTTTTTTATTTGCAGTGGAGTTATTATATTTGCATAGCACTATTGCCAATGGTCTAAAAAAAACAAAAGTAAAAAACATTGTCATTTTCAACACCAACAGCTCTAACTTTAACAAATGCGAGACCTATTGCACTGGAAATGCAATCGGTCTCGCATTTGTTGAAGTTGGAGTTATTGGCATTATAAATGCCAATGTTTTTTACTGAGCCATGCTGCAGGATGTAGTACCATATGTGGCCAAAAGAGGTCCCATGGGACCTCTTTGGCCACATATGGTACTGCACCCTACAGAAGATATGGTAAATCCACCCTACCCATAATGCATTCCATGCAAGACAGTACCACGAGTACATTCAAATAGCGATGTCCATATATACAATTAGTAGCTTTGAAATGGGACAAAAGGATTGTTATATTAATTCCGGATTAGGTTGTACTCTATGTGGAGTTGATGAAGGGAAATTTATAGAAGGTCTCGAAGAAACAGCGCTGCCTAGGCGAGACCTAAAAACTCCATGAGGGGCAAACATCAACAACAATAAGTACCCAGCATTCAGGGTTGCGTCAGAAAGAGCAGAGTGTGAGAGGCTAGGAATGTTTAAGTATGTGTGCTGACAAAGTCACTTACGCAGGATGTTAGAGCAAAGAGTTTATCACAGTAAGTGTGCCATGAACAAGAAATAGAACAAAAATCCACTTAACAGAACTTTTCATCGGTTGCAGTGAACGCTGTACCCCAGTACTGCAAAGAAGGAAGGGTTTTAAAAGAATGCTTTATTCCCCGTTTTAAGACCTCTCTTTTAGTCTCATCAGTGGAAAACGTGCTGATATTCAGCGCGTGCTCTCTCGTCCTCTTGCTGATTAGGGCTGCTGTGTAGGATGATAATGCTCCATTAGGAACTTTAAATTAAACCCCTGGAAAATATTGACTATTTATTAAGTCTCTGCTCTAGACAGCACGCACGCGCGGTCTCAAACCGAGACATGCTGTATCTACATCGTGGTTTAATAGCCCGCCCATGGCTTCCTATTTGCTGGCACTATCGTCACTCTTGAATAATTTTTCTCCATTAATCCTTCTCATGCTTGCGCCGTGCTTCTTCCTGTGTTGAGCCCTCCCCAAGAGCACAAGTCAATTACTAATCGCCAAACATAGCAGTCATTTTGCCATTTTAGCTAATAATTTCCAGACTACTTTTTCATTGGGAGATGGCTCTGAGTGTGATGTCACCACACAATCCAATTGCAATACCCATTGCCAGCCTATTTTGGATCTATTCACCAGGCTCATGACTTAAAGCTCTGCCGCTCCTAACTTGCTAGATGCCACTTTTCTCACGAAGATACATACCTTACATGGCGTGCAGCATTAGAGATTCCCCCTTGAATGCGTTTATAATTTTCCGGAGTGAAGTATTTTGCACGCTAGAACCATCCACCTAATTAGAGGACAGTGGACCCACTTATGGCGTTTGGCTCAGCGTAGTGAGTTTGTCAGTTGACGACACTCTGCTCCTGTGGTGCGACTATTCGGCTCCGTAAGTTGTATCGTAATTTTTCTTATGCGCTGCCTTTCCTAACCTTGACTTTTTTCTGCCGTAACATTTTCACCATATATCAGTTAAGCCCCTGGAAGACCTCTCTTTGATCGCTTGCCTCGAGTCCCGACCCCTCCACGTTGCACAGCCCATGAAGAGTCCTCTGTCTTAGCATTAATTGCTCGCCATAGGAGATTTTATTTGTAAGTGTGACCTTTAACACTTCTTTAAAATGTATTTTTCTTTTCTTTGTGACTCTTGAGTGCATGTGCTGTTAGAACTAGTACAGGTATCCTGTGTGGGCTAGGGCCCAAAATGTTTCAACAGTGCTATATGTTATATAATTGACACAATCGGGTTTTACTGATCTAACATGCATAGGCCTCATGCAGAGTCTGATCTTTGTCTTTACGACTGAGACGCAGTGAATGGCAGAAAAGCGAGCTGCAAGCCGCTGGAGCTGCAAGCCGCCAGAGCGGAGCAGAGCCGACGTGCAGGGCTGGCCGGATACAGTCCTCCCAATTACCGGACACTGCTCCTGCATGTCCCCCTGGCGACGGGTGCAGGCCTGCTTCTGTTTCTGTCTCACTTCGTCTAGCTCGCAGCCAGCTCGTACTGCGCGTCCCTGGCTGGCGCCAAACAGTGAGGTGAGGCTGCTAGGTTCGGCGTGTGGGACAGAGAAGGCCCAGGCCTCTGCGAACGCAGGATTCTGAAAGGCTGCCAGGAGCAGAGGTGCTGCAAGGGGCGGGCTCGGAGCCTCTCCGGCCTGCATACTTGGCACAGCTGTGCCCGCCCCGCCCTCCAGCTCCCTTGATAGTGCCACCTGAGCCAGCCTTGTACCAACACATCCCGGCGTAGAGTCCAGCCCCTTGTATATTCCTGGTGCCCTCGGTATGGCCAGTGCAGCGGCTATAGATAGCCCCCGCGAAGCATGAGCCCCTTGACATCGCAGAAGCGGTTTAGCTAGGCTGGGTGCACATTGTGGGGTCCTGGTGAGCTGCACTCGCTCTGTATTTGTGGCACTCACGCTTCAAGACTGCATAACGGCAAGCCAGCACTTCCATGTTTGTGGGCTAACAGGCCACCATCAGGAGCAACCTCCAGCACCCCTCCATGCGTCCTCATGGTGAGTTGGTGGCAGTTTACTTTAAAAACACTGAAAGGAGCCAGCAACAAGACCTGCAGGGCCCTATTACTAAGCAACCAGCCGGACCCAGCACCTGCTCCAATCCCCTTTGACGGCGACAAAAACCTAGCAAAAATCCCCCTCGAAGCTTATACAAGGGAGATCACTGTTTCATCTTCATGGTGCTCAAAAGGAAACTAGCCCTTTGCTCAAATTCTGCCACCGAGGAGAAAGCCACCTCGCCCCCAGCAACCACAAGGAACACACTGAGCACAGTGCAGGTGCACTCACCACGAAATCGCCTTCTAAGGCTCCCCCAAAAAGGCCTTATCACGCAGTTTGTCCATGTCGCCCCCAGCTTAAGGACTTCTCTGGCTTTTTCCTCTTCCGGTGACTCAGAAGGCATCGAAGTGACCTATTCTTTGGTTGGCCCGAGCACGACTACCATCCCCAAACCAATCGAGTCCAAAGTGAAGCGAAGATCTGATTTGTGCCCTGGGGTTAGGGGTGTTACCAAGCATACCAAAACTAATTTATGGCAAGACTCCAACACCTCTCTCAACTGCCAAGCACTGGACCACTTGACGTCAGACCCAACGGACCTTAAAAACTTGAAAAAAGTGAATAGAGCGCAAGCAATTGCTGCGCACATTCACCATCACAGCTCACTTGGCTCTGAAGATCCAAAGCAGCACACCCTTTTAACTTCGCTTGGACCCACCTTGCTTGTTACCGGTCTAACTACCGAAAACATTGACATGGGTGAACTCAAATCCTCCTTCCTACAAAGCCTGAAGTCTAAAATAGAAAGAACACTGGAGCTCACTCCAAAGCTGTTTAGAAAGCCGTAAGTGACAAAGGAATCATTTCCAGAAACTCAAGTTTCCAATTGTATTGAGGACCTGCACTCGACTGCCATAAATGCAGCACAAAACTCCATAGCAAGAGCACTAATATGGCAGCCCAAAAAAAATGGAGGTACAAATAGATCTTTTGCAATTGATTGCGCAGCGCTTGGTGAACCTAAGCACAAATATTGAGTCCATTGAAGAGAAAATTCAAGTTAGCCTGAATACTAAGACATGTTCCTGCTCATGTGCAGCAATCATCGAAAGGTGGACAACACTTCCGGAGATCCTTGGGGAGACCGTAACCACAGTCAGGGGAAAAAGAAGGCACTCCTGTAACTCTCAGGCTGAAAGCCCATGGCAAACCTACCCAGGACCATGAAAGCGTAGAAGGGACACTTCTAAGTTCAATTATAAACTTAAGTGACAGTCACAAGACTATCCAGGGTCCGTCGGTCCCAGTTGTACTGTTTGAATCACCACCCTTCCTATCGGGGACCAGTCCCCGCTCCGAGGCCGAGTCCAAAGGGAACAACAATATTGAGGCGCTAGCTAGCCCCACGTCATCAGCGGCCCCACAATCCATGAGGGTGAAGAAAAAACTGAGGAAGCAGCACAAAAAAGCCAATGCAAAAACAGCGGCGATGCCCCCATCCACCTCAAACTGCCGCAGACCGGAGGCCAACAATCATGCAATGTTATATCCAATCTTTACCTCCAAACTGGGTGCCAACAAACGTTCAACAGGAGAGGGCACGGCACTTGAGCTTAAGATCGCTCTTCTCTCCAGAAACACACAGGAGGGCCAGGCGCTTGGCAAGGCAAGTCCCAGCCTCGAGCACACACACAAACAAGTGCAGAACAAGAAGAAGAAGGACGCCAGCACCCAGGTCACCCCAGCAAATGACTTAAGTACTGCACTATCCGTGAACTTGGCAGGGACCCCTGTAAATTTGCACGCACTGCCCATTTTGCCCAACAGGCAGTCCCCCATCATAGCACCTCCGGTAAGAGCTACAATGGAAATCAAATGTTGAGACCACCAGGCAACTGCCCCCTAATTTCTAACCAAGAAGATAGATCGGAATTTGCTGAGTCACCAGCCTCAAAAGCCACCCCCTGTGTCTACGAGGCAGTGCTTACCCCCAGATACCACATCAAAGGTCCATATAACATCCTAAACAGGAGCAACATCCTTTGCTTATTCAAACATACCATCTTTGGCTCTAATTCACTCAGATGACCTTGAGTGGGTAAGATTCCAGAATCTTCCCGGGGACACTCATGGTAAATCAACTCTAGTGGGATTTTGCAAACAGCGGCTTCAGCTCACAGTTCCTAAGGAATTGCCACAGCTAGCAGAATGGGGTATAGATATTCAACCCCCCACCCTAGGAGAAACACCCTCATGCTCTTTACCCCTCTACACTGGGGATAGGGGCTCCTATCGGCCTTGCGCGGCACAAATAGCAACATCAACAGTGGCAGAAATAATCGAACATGGCCCAATGCTTCTATGGCACTCAGAAAACCTTGCACCAACAATCAATGGGCTGCGTAATTCTGGCCATCTAGGGCAGACATCGCAGCGGGTCAAAACCCTTTCAGGCATCATTCCTAACATCGGACCCAGACATTAAGAAAGAAAATTTAATAGGGAGGAAGGCTGCTGCAAACAACTGACAATCATCTCCTGGAATGTGGCAGAACTCATGAAACTCTCAGAGGAAAACTCAGCCCTCAACTACCTTCTTAACGGCGAAATACTATGCCTTCAGGAGACATGGGCCACGGCAACCATGCAGTTCGCAAGTTATTATGAATTTCACGTCGCAGCCACAAAATACAACATATTTGGCGGTCTTTCTATCTTCATCAAACATGCTCGAAAATTAGTGGCCAGTGAAATATCCATTAAATTCCACGCCCTACAAGTCCAGCTTATCAAAGGTCTAAAGCTCAATTTACAAGCCCTACATTTGCTGTTAATGAACCGCTACCTTACAACCGCACAGCACCAGAGGCTCTGGACTTTCTAACAAGCACGACTGATGAGTTGCTGATCAAATAGGAGTCTCAAAGAGGGGTCAACGATGGGGGATTGGCAACCAATGTTCCCTCTAATTTTTTTTGGGGGTGTGCGGCTATGCAGTGTCTGTGTGCACACTTTTCTGAGCTGTGTGCACAATAGAATTGGATCAGGAGTTACGATGTGAGTGAGCGTATTGTGCTGCCTCCAAAAAGGGTGTAAGGCAACACCTCTCTCATTTTGGACAAAATGGGAGGAAAGATGCATGGCTGAAAGTTTTTTTTAAATAAGTGCTGTGACGCAGCCATCGTTGGCAGCATCATATCTCTTTTTTATTTGTTGTTGCAGGTGAAGGGGGCAACATGGACAGCGAGAGGAGAGAGCGAGGGGAGCATGCACGAAAATGGACAGTAGTGGGGGCAAGCTACAACACAGACATCTAGAAGAGGGCAGGAGGGGGCAAGTAACAGCACAGTGTGGGAGGGAGCAAGTAACCACTTAGACAACGAAAGGAAGGTGGGAGAGGGCAAGCTACAACACGGACAATGGGCAGGAGGGGGCAAGCTACAACACGGACAATGGGCAGGAGGGGGCAAGCAACAACACAAACAGCAGGAGGGAGGAGAAGTACATGAGGGTGCCAGATGGAAAAGACACCCTCTAGTAGAGTGCTTAAACTTAAAGAAAAGAGTAGCACCAAACAAAATGAGCAGTGGAAGGACACAAGTAATGCATCAATACTCCAGGGGAGGGATAAACACATGAAGAGGAAGGAAACCTAAGGCAGCTGACCAATAGGGTGCAAGCAAATGAGAGTGACAATGAAGCGAACCAATGGTAAATAATAGGTGGCCTTCAAGCCCATTGTATATAAAACAAAAGATCTTACATTTGCTGTCTTAGGCAAGACCTAAAAAAAAGAGTAACATTTTCTGGTACGCATATAAAGCGCGCCAAGGCCCTTTGGCCAGGTTTGCTCTATAAAAATTGGCAAAAGGAAATTGTTTCTAGGTGTGTTCGCTCAAATGGATCAACCCATGTAAACCAAGACCATAACTCCTAGACTGCACATGGCTGTTAAATGCAAATCCAGCTTTCAGCATATTAATGGGATCCACAGGAATTGAAAATGGTGGTCATTGAAGCCAGAAAGGGCGAACAAGAACAAGGGCCAGATATGCAAAGGCATTTTGTGTTCACAAAAGGTCTGATTTGCAATATTGGGCTGTTTACACCCTTAAACATTGCCTTTTGGTATGTAATTGGTTGTATAAATATTGGTCACAATGTGCAACCAGTATTTTGTGATCGGAGCTACATACATCTGGACCAAGATCTTTAGTAAAATTACTTTTTTGGTGTCATTTTGCTGCCATCACTTGTGCCTAGCGCAGTGTTCCCAAACGTTTTAGAACAATGACCCACTTTTTAGTACGACCAACTTTTGCGGCTCAGCTAGCCTTAATGAACATGAGGCGGGCGATTTTTTAATGTAACTAAAGCATGGTGTGTTAGCTCATTGTCATTTACAGAGAGCATATTTCCATTGAAATGATCGCTAAATTTACACAGACATACAGTTTTAAACTATATTATACATGAATGATAATGTGTGGAAATCGGGTTTCAGTCAATATTTATTATTTGTGCAACACAGAGTAAAGGGTCTTGATTTGTTCCGCCCCCATTAACATCTTTTTTTCAATCACCCATCAGAATTATACAGAAAAGTGTTTTATTTTCGCTTTTCTAACTGCAGAATGTATACAGTTTATTTACAGGTATTCACATTTTGTGGTGTGCTATGAAAAAAATGATATCCTACAGCCTTTCCTATTGTCACACTTCATGTACCCCAGCAAGACTGGCCCATCATTAACTTTACTTTTCTTTCCCCAACTGCAAACAGAGGCGATTATAAACACCAGTTGTGTAAAAAAAACACATAAGCAGAGGAAGACATAGTCTGACTTTTGACCTATGTGATTGAAGCACAGCAAACATTACAAGATAAAAACAGAATTTAAAGTCATTTTTATTTATAGCTTGGACATACCACCTTAAATCAAAGGTTTGGAAAACATTAGCCTAGCACTAAAATTAAAGGAATGTATGTAGAAAGGTAGAAACAAAATATAGACTATGATGACAAAGAAAAAAAAATCCCTCTCTGTAATGCATATATACTTTAGATTTGCAGTGCTCTCCTTATCCGATTCTGTAACAAAACAGTTGCAGCCCACAGTAAACTGCCTCTGAAAGGTTAAATGTGATTCGTTCTGCTGTGATTTAACTAAAGGGATCCAGTTACACCCCGGCCCTGTTCTTCTTATTGCTGGCACACATGTCTTTGTTCTTTTTCAGATGCGTGTTGATTCTCGGATGCCTGTAAAGAGCTGTCCACCTGAAAAGAAGAAGGACCCTTTGTAATGCGCGCTCTAGAGGACGCCCTGCGTGGGGATAACTGACAATGTGCGCGGCCGTCCAGGCGCGCACTCTAGAGGGAACAGTGTTGGCAACCCCAGATATTCTGAAATACTACTGGGCCTCACAACTCTTAGTGATTAACGACTGGGTCTTCTCTCTGACAGCCGGAACCCTGCGTACAGAGTAGATAGAGAGGCAATGAGCAGTGGGGGTTACGAAGCTCTCCTCTATGGGGCGAAGAGGGACAGAGCCCTACCGCAACATACGACAACAGTTGGGGTCGGGAGAGATGCCACAAGATTCCTAGGTTGGACAGCGAGACTCACTGGTATGACACCACTGTGGCACAGCCAGTTGCTGTCCGAGGTGGGGGGGCTCAGAGGTTTTAGGACCTGGGGGCTGCTGGGCATCGAACATCTAGGTAATGTCTGGAGAGACCGGGCTATTATCAAATTCGAAGACCTCAGCCAAGAATACGAGTTAGCAGACTCTGAACGCTTTCGATATTTACAACTCGCCCATGTACTCCAATGCCACTTACTGGAGGGCGAACAGCTCCCAGAGTCCTCCCCCCTAGAGGACGTGTCCTAATAGAAGCAATGCCAAACAAAGCTCTGTCAATGATCTATCGCATTGATCAACAATGCTCCTGGCCCACTTAAGTCTCAGAGGAAGGCATGGGAGGTGGATGTGGGTGACTTGGACGATGAAGACTGGGCTGAGGCAGTCCAGAGTCCAGGAGAGAGGGCTATACGCGCCCATTTCAGACCGATCCAACTGACAATATTACACCGGACCTACTACTGACAGACCCTACTGTATAGAATTAGTAGAGTTGCCACCCCGCACTGTAGGAGGGGATGTCAAGATGAGGGTACCTTTTTCCACATTCTCTGGGAATGCCCACACATACAGGAGTTCTGGGTCAAAACAACTTAATTAATGTCTTGAGTCACATGGGTGGAGGTGCCCTTGGATACGAAATGGTGATCCTGGGGACTACTGGGGAAACCACACAGCCTAGATATACTGAGATCTGGCTGTCATTGGCAGAAGGAGTAGCCAAAAGGAACATCGCCAGGGTCTGGGGCGCTACAGCCCCCCTCGGAGGTTGTGGGCTGGGAGAAGGACCTAGACTGGTGCCAGGGGGGCAGAACAAGTAATATACAAAGTCAGAGGTTGTCCCCAAAACTGGGAAAAAGTGTGGGGGGCCTGGCGCGAAAACCGGGATTTGGGATGGACAAGGGATGGGATGAGTGAGGGGATGGGAGAGGGGAGGATAATCAGGGAAAGTTGGGGCGTTCCCTGCATATCTACAGATAATATTTGTTGACTTACTCTGTACTACGTGTTGTATGAAGCTTTTGCTTGATAAAAATATATATATAAAAAAAAAAAAAAGGAGTCCCAACAGGCTTTCATAGTTGGGGACTTCAACATCAGGGACTTGGGCAAGCCTTTTAACTCCCTTAGACTGTCAGGCGTGGCTGCACCCCTTTATGTTCTCCTTCACAATCACAATCTTAGTTCGACTCAAACCCTAAAAGAAGTTCGCTCTCCCTTTTGGCGCACTAACCCCATTTTCAGGAACACATCTACAATTGACTACATCTTTGTCAGCGAAGGGCTCGTTCCCATGGTCAAAGACTTTGAAGTTGACGACAGGGATGAAAGTGATCACAGACCTCTGCCTGTAACCTTGCAATCAGCTTCTACTGAATCACTATCATCACCTGCGCTTGGGGAAACAGCAGGAGCACAGCACCACAAGGTCCTCCACAGAAACAAATGATCAGCTAAACCGAGGGACACACATTTAGCCTGGATTGAGAAGAGAAAGTCTGACAACAAGCCAACCAGCTCAACAACAGCACTAGAGCACTGGGAGGACCTTGTAGCAGACCTCCAACAGGCGCTGGAGAACGGACAACGGAAAACCCCGAGCAATAGCTCCTCAATCTTTACCACGTCCCCTGTGGCCCCAAGGAGCTAATTGACCACAAATGCACCCTCCGCAGGGCCCTGGACGCCAGGAGAAGAGGCACCAAAATAGATAACGGCCTATCCATTACTGCTCTCAGGGCAGCTTACAAGAAGAAAGTATGGGAGCACAAAGGGGGTACATCAAAGCAGAGTGGCTCAGATTTTTACCTCCACTAAAAGACAAGAATTACTCCCGACTGTGGAGGCAAATAAATCACCTCAGCAACCCAAGGGAAACTATAGAGAACGATGTGGTGGAAAAGGTCTGGATAAGTCATGTTGAACAGCTATACACAACTGACTTGGTGGTGGCAGTAGCCCCTTCTTCACACCATCCTGCCCAAGATCCCTGGGTCCATCATGGTACTCCTATTACAGAAGGCGCAGTAATAGCTACCATTAGGAAAATGAGGAATGATGGGGCCCCCAGGGCTGAATTGGATTCCTGTCTCCGTGTTTAAAACAGTGCAAACATTTGGGTGACAACTTTAACGCTACACTTCAATCACGCTTTTGCCACTGAAATCACACCGTGCTCCTGGAGGGCCTCAATCTTCTTCCCCATTCATAAAAAGAGAGACCGATCTAATCCGGTGAATTATAAGCTTTTCGCTCTTTTCGATCTAGAAGCCAAAGCCTACGCCTGCATGCTTTTGAAGGAACAGGAAACATGGGTAACGGAAATAAGAATCCTATCGCTCTTCCAATCTGAATTTAGGCCTGACTGTGCAACAATGGATAACATCATAGCGCTGGCATATCTATCCACACAAGCAGTTAGGAGGAAGCAGACCCCTGTTTAGTTGATTTTAGTACTGCCTTCGACAGGGTGGATACCAGCAGACTATGGGGGAAGCTAACCACATGCTCCTCAAAACGATCGTATTGTTATATCAGGGGACATGAGTTCAGGTAAAAACTAGCCCTACCACAGCCACTGCCAGAGTGCCCACGAACAACAGGCTTAAACAGGGCTGTGTGTTGGTCCCCCTCCTTTTCAACATTTACACTGCAGACCTGGATGCTGCCTTGCAAGGCGCCAGTTTTGTTAAACCAAGGCAGGGAGGGATGTGTCTTCCCATCCTGCAGTATGCAGATGATACTGCAATCATGGACCACACTAAAGCTGGCCTACAGAGGGCCCTCAATGCACACCATCGTTACAATCAGGAGAAAAAACTGAAGGTAAATCAGAGCAAAACTAAGGACGTAGTGTTTGGAAAATATCCTTATAAAAAACAAATCCATTGGCAGCTGGGAGGCCTACTAATAATGACAGCCCCAGCTTATAACTACCTTGGAGTCTGGTACTCAGATGGGGCCAAACCTCGCATTCACCTAAGGCACCTCAGAACCAAGTCTACTTGTGTCATCCACACACTGAAACGCCTAAGCAATCACCTACAAAGTCCAACTGCTGTGCCCATGCTGACAGTCTTGAAAGCAAAACTGATCTGGCTCTCAACTACAGCCACCTGGCCTTTCCTGGTGCCTTCGGCATGTTCCTAATGTACTCCCAGATTAAGGCATATAAGAAAGTGTTGCTTGACCCTCGGCAAGCCAGAAGAACGAGGTTGCGACTGGAGTTGGGTCTAAGAAGCTTAGAACTTGTGTGTCAGAGGGACTTAATAAAGTACTATCTCAGGGTCCTGAAGCCCCAGAAGCCTCCCTCAAACACCACCTGAAAAAAATAGTTGAAGAGGAGGGTTCCCCATGGCAAATATGACTAGCAATGGCAAATAGCAGCTTTAAGATGAAGGCAGAGAGCCTGCATTCCCACGAAATTCCATTCTCAGCCTGGAAAAAAGCTGAGAACAGGCTGGTGATAATAACCTCGTTTGAACGAGACACCGAAAGACTTGCGTGCCAGCCCCACTACTGAGACATTAGATGCATCTTAGATCCTGGGGAAAGCACAGCCCTATTTTTAACACGCACTCTCAGCCCAGGCTTGCAGGAAAATCCTCTATATGAGGCTCATCGCTCTGCCAATCTCAGACTTTATTCCTGCCTGAGCACATCAAGAGGAGACAGTTTCATGCAACTACGGCAAAGAATCCTAACTTGACCTGTTGTGTTGCTGTCCAAAACTGGCCAACGAGCGACACCGCCTGCCCCTCCCTTTGTTTCGGTCCAGCAGCATCAGGAGCTGTAGGGAGTCCTCGGAACAGTGCTTCTCTGAAAACAAGGCAAGCACCCTAGCCAAACCAGGAAAATTTACGAACTCTATTCAACTTTTACTCACTGAAGCAGTCACAGGCTGACATTAGCTCCTTGCTGTACATCAAATATTTGGCAATTAATCCTCAGGAGAGCAGTCAACTAGCACCGTCAACTTCAAGGGCTTTATGCAGTGCTCCCCCCACGCTCCGTAGGGTTGCCAGTTTCGCACCTACCAGCCTCTGGCACCATCTTGGCGATTCACACCTAGTGGGGACCGGGCGTCGTTCCCAGTCCAGATTAAAACATCCCGAAGTGCCCATCAGTGAAACAGACAGAATCCTAAGCAGCTCACGGCCCCACCCGTCTGCAGGCCGCACTTCATTCCTCTCCTACGAATATAGGACGTTACAACGCATGCTTTTACAATGTAGTCTTTACATCGCAACTACCATTACATTGCATGATTTTATAACGCATGCCATTACAACGCATTTTTAAAAACTACCATTACAACGCATACCATTACAACGCATACCATTACAACGCATAATACTTTTAGGGCAACAGTAAGGTAAGTGTTGGATAGTGTAGGGGTAAAAATTACTATTCCCACTCCAGTGAGTACAACAGTAGGGTAAGTGTTGGATAGTGTAGGAGTAAAAAGTACTATTCCCACTCCAGTGAGTGCAACAGTAGGGAAAGTGTTGGATAGTGTAGGGGTAAAAATTACTATTCCCATGTACCCCAAAACACATACCCACCCTAATACTAAAAAATCTCCATTACTTACCTTATAATGCGTTGTAATGGCATGAGTTGTAATGGCATGCGTTGTAATGGCATGCGTTGTAGTGGCATGCGTTGTAGTGGCATGCGTTGTAATGGCATGCGTTGTAATGGCATGCGTTGTAGTGACATGCGTTGTAGTGACATGCGTTGTAGTGACATGCGTTGTAGTGACATGCGTTGTAGTGACATGCGCTGTAATGGCATGCGATGTAAAGGCAGGTCGTTGTAATGACTGCGTTGTAACGGATGATTCCCTCTCCTACCACAATACTGGACAGACCTGTTCATGCTCGAAGGTGCTAAAAACATTTGAACTAACTTTTACCTTGTTTTAACTTGTCATGACCCTATTTATGAAATAGTATTGACTGCATTATTTTATAAGTTTTATTAGCAAAGTGCCAGCTGCACTGTCATTTACTTTTATGTGTAATTGCAACGTACAGTTTTTTAGACCTGTAATGATTTTAATTGTTCGAACATGAGTAAAACTACCTACTTACTCACTTACTGACACAACCCGTCACCTTTATTTCTGTAGTGAAATGGGCGGCAGCTTCACCGCATGATTGTACTGTCGAGGCGAAGTGCTCTGATGGAGAGCTGGGCGTAGGTACCTGGGCCCCAAGTGATGCTGGGAAGCAACCCACAGGAGGGCCTGTTTCGTCCAGGGGAGGAATCCATTGATTCCCAGATTTCCCTTAAAAAGTCTCCTGGACTTTTGTACCTAGTTTAAATAATTCGTTGTCGGCATGTTCCAGCTATGCTATCAGATAATGATACGTTGCCGTGGAAAAGGACAAAGGGTCGCTGAGTTTTCTGAAAGTCACCTCCCTGCATGGCTCAGTGATGCAGTAGCCACTTGCACCACATGATCATATGAACTCTTTTAGCAATTTAATATTTTTTTTGTGCAAGTGCAGTTTGCAGCGTCTTCTTAAAGCCAGAATTACGAGTGATTAACCTCAGTTTTGTCCTTGCTGCCTTTACGGGTTTGTCTTTCATATACACTTTCCTAAGTTTTATAGGCCAGCATTCGACTTCACGTTTGACAGCGTCACGATACGTTTGGCCAGTAAGTCTTTCCTGGTGTAGAGCTGAAATCACATAACCTTGCAACAAGCAGACACCGAGGGCAGCATGTTTTCAAAATTTCTATGTTGCGCTCACTGGCTGCCACCCTTGCTGAAGCACACATTTCACAGCTGGTGCCGATGGGCATCCCTAGAACCGGATACAAACATCTGGGTTTGTCTGTGTGTCGCACAGAGGTCTGTACGGTATGTTCTAGTTACCATAATTCAATCTCCCTATCTGCATAAATTGAGCTGTTCCCCCCCTAGTCTTGCTGTTCTGTAAATTTAGAGCATCTGAAAGCCAGCGACTATATGTTCTCAGCAGACATTGTAAATGTCTGCATATTACTTTTGTCTAGTGTTGCCTAAGAGCTTTGCTGACAAGGTGATAGGTATAAGCCTGGCTTGTTTTCGAATCACCAAGGACGATGAACGTCAAATCATTTATACGGCGGGCTGTAATAGCCCTTTGAAAGAGGAACTCAAGAAGTTATTCCAGTCTGCTTTCATAGTCTAGTGCGGGGGCCATCTTTCTTGTTGGATCTTGTCATGCTCTTGTGTTCTTTTCCTGCAGGGTCTGACCATTCACCTGGTTCCAGTAAGGGTCTCAAAGCTGCGAGATTGTTCTTCCATAACTAAGAATGCACCTTCAGTCTGTTCATTGCCCTAGCCTAGTCCTGTTGGTTTGTATATGTGGGCACTGCACTTTTCTCATACAAACATACGTTCAAGCATGTAGTGACATATTCCCTGTGAACTCCAAATGTAAAGTATCTAATATGATCACTTAACACTCCCTCTAAACTAGGAATAAATACAGAATACTAATCTGAAGTACGCGTGCACAAGTGCAAGGTTTTTTCCCGTCACATGAGCACACCGAATCTAATCTGAAAGCAGTAATTCAGAAAAAAGTACAGACATTCCATACAGTAGCGTACATTTATTTAGTAGGAAGTAGCAGAGACAGTGAGTTTTCTGTTTCCTGACCACTTCATTCAAATGTCTACCAGTATGTCCAAATATTGCCTTTGTCAAATCTGCTATATTGGATTTGGGTGTCTAAGCAAAGTTGGTGCTCAATGATTCAGAATATTGAGGCTGCCCAGACAATAACTACTCAGTTAGTACATTGCCCAGTGTGTTAGCTGCACACTGTTTAGTTTCCATTGGGTCTACTCACTGTATGGTGTTCTTAATGGCTCCTTTAACATCCATTGCTACTTTAATGTAGTTATTTGTTACCATTTTTGACGCAGCACCGTTGGTGCCCTATTGAATGGAGGACTGATGCTGATTTCAGGATCAAGTATTCCAGTGACTCAGTATGATGATGCAGCTATTGTGCTTTTAGGTGAGGAGCAGTACCTGTCATTTTAAGGATTTCTTATGCATTCACACTAGTGTTCTGGTATTTAGACTTGCTAATGTTATGCAATGGTTGAGGGTGAACACTATAAACTGAAACCCTAGCAAGATTGAAAAGCTGTTTTTAATTTAACTAGATTATTTAAAGTCATATCCGGTTTCAGTGATCAGACTTTAATAGTGCAAATTGTGCTTTGGTCTGTGTGTGGGCCCTGATGTTGGCTTTTGGCCCTGTGAGAGTCAGGCTCTAAAACGAGAATTGTTGAGAAGTCTGCTGGGGCATGTGAAGGTTATTTAACACTGCTGTGAAGTGAAACTTCACTGATGTGTCCTGCCAAGATGCCACAAACGAATGAAACAATATCCACAGCGGAGCTGCCTCCAGAAATTGAGGCTACTGTGCCTCCCCAAATGTAGTCTCTTGCTCTCTAATTCGTCCCCTGGCTTGGACCACAGCCTCCTCCACCTCATGCCTGTAGAACAGAGAGCAGCAGAAGGCCTGTGAACATGAATGCTGCAGTAGCTCAGGCAGACTGGCTTGACACCGGGGGGGTTATATAAAGGGGTGCAGGGTACATCTTAGATCTTTGCTGTCTAGAAGGGGATCCATGACGGAGGAGACTGAATATGGACATTAAGATGCCATGTCCTCTTCCTTGGAATGCACAAGGGAACGGGTGTCTTGCATTGGTGGTGACGTTCAAAGGCCACAAGCATCTTGAATGTCGTTTTCAGATTACTCGCAGCAGAACCCTCATTCCTCCTCTACTGTTCTTCCTGACATCTTCAACAAAACTAGATGCTGCTTCAGCTCGTGTCAACATTGAGATTTTATCACAAACTACTATCTTCAAGTAGGACACAAGACTGCAGCCTGCCCTTTCTAATTCTTTTAGGTGCTTCAACTGCTACATTGTCCTTCTCCTGCCTAACCTAACAGGACATGGATCCGGGAACAGTAGGGCTCTATGGCCTTAATAAAACATTTTTTTTTTTTAAATCAACTTTTCTTCATACATGAATACCTTATTGCCTCCTGACTGCCTCTCTTTTTGTAGTATAGCCGGTATAGTACTCAAATGGCGTTCCCCTCTTCAGGAGCCCATAGTGGGGAGTCTTAGCAGCATAATGAGTTACAGAGAACTCCCACCAGTCTCAGGACTCATACTAAGGAGGAAAGTCCTGAACGATCTCCTTAATAGCCAAACCCCCATCCACTGCTTCCCTTCCAATGGTCTTCAGGCTTGTTGAGCTCATGATCTACTGTTCATTTTCTTGAGGTAAAGACTATATTAAGACACACAGTTTGGAAGTCAATCCCTTGTATTCCCTTCCTATAGTTGGCGCTAGAGAGAAACTGTTTTTGTCTTTTCCTGTTAGTCATCCTGTAGGCTAGAGGCATGTTCTTGCATGCCATCTGTAAAGTCATGATAGAGGGGGAACCTTCATAGGTGCCTATACAATTTTAAAAATAAAAAAACACGGACAATATATCCTGAATACAATGATTAACAAATGGAGAAAGCATAAAAGGTCGGAAAAAAATTACTATTGCTATTACTTACTCTTACTATAAGCAATTATTCTGTGCCTCTAAGGGCAAACCACTTCTTTAACAAATCATTTTGTTAAGTTCATCATTATAGCTGAGAAAAAACGGACCCAGGCTGATGTTCTGCCCATGATACAGGAAGAATAAATGGTTATATTAATAACCTTGTTGTTATATTAGTATTGTTTTGCAATACAGGTTCCCTCGCACATGGTCCTAATAAAATGCTGTTAAGCTGAGTAGAGTCATGGAGGCATTATATAGATTAAGTTTTTTTTGTTTTAAACACTCTTTATTGGCATTTCACATATGATAACAATATCAAGTACAGTTCTAAAATTATCCATCGTGAATTATATAGATTAAGTTATCATTAATATTATTATATACGATGTGTGTCAGGATCAAGTATAGCTTGTTCGAAGGGATTGCAAAAAGGCACTTTAATTACAGGGTTGGTTGGGCAAGGCGGCTAAGATTGAACGTATGTAATGTTTTATCATTATTAGAGTCCTTACATAATGAAATTAAATGAATGAAATTACTTTTATGATGTTTTACGTGGTTTCAATGGCCCAGTACGGCATGTCATCACTAAATTATCTTAATATTTGTAGTGCATCTGTTCAAAAACTCTTTTTTACAACCCTCTTTAAGAAATTTGTTACTTTCATTCTTCATGATTGTAATGATTTTTATTAACTGGACAATAAAGACTTATTAATATTGAAGGTTATGGTTAGAATAGGAGGAAAACAGGTAATTCATAAAGGTGTTACCCTTAGCTCTTTACTGATCAAAGTGGCATTGCCTGTCAATGTACTTTGCCCACCACTTTTCTGAATAGCAGATCAAATGCATCCTCAAAAACCATGCAGAGATTATCAGGTGAACCCAAGCAATAACAGGTCTTCCAGCAGTCATCCTGAAAAAGCTTAAGCCATGATTTGAGCTACTTAAGCATTAGGACCTCCTCAATCTCCACCGGAAGACCGAAGCTCCCCCAGACACCTGTAGCGAACACAGGACAGGTGGTAAACATGTGTACGCTATCTCCCTCTCTCCCTTTGTTATGTGCTGTCTCTTGGTCTGTCTCCATCTCTGGCTCTTGGCTCACTTCATTGTTTATCCTCCTCACTAACAATTTTGGGTCTAGGCTCTAGACAGATTATGTGCTGTTTCAAAGAGTAATGTTGTATATACTTTGGGTGCTTGGGTGCTGTATCTGCCTGGGGAACACTTACCATCTGCCCATGCAATGCTGAAATACATTGACAAAGCCAATAGCTCTCGCATTGCAGAGAACTATTGACTTTGCCAATGCTTGTTTATTTTGGGCTTGAAAACTATCCAGAAGATGCTAATACTGGGCAGCAGAAACTCACGCGCCAGCTTTATCACCTGAGGTTTTCCCACTACTCCCACCCATCTTACCCCCTGTGGATTATGTGGCATGTGCTTTCAGATCACTATCAGATGATCATACATTTCAATTAGCTGCTGATTGTGGTAGCAGACATAACAAAGCAATGGCTTTGAAAACATCAGCAATGGGGGATATGGCTACCGAGGCCAGCTCTTTCTTTTACACGCTGAGGGCAAAAATGGAGGGCTCGAAATGGACCCGTCTTAGGACCTAGTTCTTAAAACTGCCAGTGCTGAGCACCGGCAGGACCCGGCCCACTTAAAGCCCTGACATTAGGTATTTGCTAATATCATTCAAATCTAAATACATATGACACCTCCTATGACAGCTGATAAGCGTGTCTGTTGCAGAGAAGAACAAGAGGCTTTTAGCTAGCACTGTTTGAAGTCAAAGACACAATCCCAGAGATTTCCTTAGGGCTGCGCCTCTTCCCAGAGTGCTTCTATGGCACTCAGAAAACCTTGCACCAACAATCAACGGGCTGCGTACTTCTGGCCACCTAGGGCAGACCTTGCAGCGGGTCAAAGCCCTTTCAGGCATCATCTAGAACATCAGACCCAGACATTAAGAAAGGAAATTTAATAGGGAGGAAGGCTGCTGCCAACAACTGACAATCATCTCGTGGAATGTGGCAGAACTCATGAAATTCTCGGAGGAAAAGTCAGCTCCCAACTACCTTCTTAACGGCGACATACTATGCCTCCAGGAGACATGGGCCACGGCAACCATGCCTCTCGCCGTTATTATGAATTCCATGACGCAGCCACAAAACGCAACATATTTGGTCGACCGTTTGGCGGTCATTCTATCTTCATCAAACATGCTCGAAAATTAGTGGCCATTGAAATATCCATTAAATCGCATGCCCTCCAAGTCCAGCTTATCAAAGGCCTAAAGCTCAAATCGCAAGCCCTAAGTTTGCTGTTAATTAACTTCTACCTTAAAACCGAACAGCACCAGAAGATAGAGGCTCTGGACTTCTTAACAAGCACGATTGATGAGTTGCTGATCAAATATGAGTCTCAAGGAGGGGTCAACGATGGGGGATTGGCAACCCCAGACATTCTGAAATACTACTGGGCCTCACAACTCAGTGATTAACGACTGGGTCTTCTCTCTGACCGCCGGAACCCTGCGTACAGAGTAGATAGAGAGGCAATGAGCAGTGGGGGTTAGAAGCTCTCCTATATGGGGCGAAGAGGGACAGAGACCTACCGCAACATACGACAACAGTTGGGGTCGGGAGAGATGCCACAAGATTCCTAGGTTGGACAGCGAGACTCACTTATATGACACCACTATGGCACAGCCAGTTGCTGTCCGAGGTCGAGGGGCTCAGAGGTTTTAGGACCTGGGGGCTGCTGGGCATCAAACATCTAAGTGATGTCTGGAGAGACCAGGCTATTATCAATTTCAAAGACCTAAGCCGAGAATACGAGTTAGCAGACTCTGAACGCTTTCAAAATTTGCAACTCGGCCATGCACTCCGATGCCACATACGGGAGGGCGAACAGCTCCTGGAGTCCTCCCCCCTGGAGGACCGAGTCCTAACAGAGCAAATGCAAAACAAAGCTGTGTCAATGATCTATTGCAAAGTGATCAACAATGCTCCTGACCCACTTGAGTGTCGGAGGGAGGCATGGGAGGTGGATGTGGGTGACGTGAACGTTGAAGATTGGGTGGAGGCTGTCCAGAGTTCACGAGAAACGGCTATATGCGCCCGTTTTAGACTGATCCAAATAAAAATATTACACCGGACCTACTACTCACAGACAATCCTGTATACAATTAGTACAATTGCGACCCCGCACTGTAGGAGGGGATGTAGAAATGAGGGTACATTTTTCCACATTCTCTGAGAATGCCCGCACATACAGGCGTTCTGGGTCAAAACAACTTAATTAATGTCTTGAGTCACATGGGTGGAGGTGCTCTTGGATACGAAATGACTGATCCTGGGGATTACTGGGGAAACCACACAGCCTAGATATATTGAGATCTGGCTGAGATTGGCAGTGGGGGTAGCCAAGAGGAAAATCGCCAGGGTCTGGGGCGCTACAGCCCCCCCCCCGGAGGCTGTGGACTGGGAGGCGCACCTAGCCTGGTGCCAGGGGGATCAGTCATGTTGAACAGCTATACACAACTGACTTGGTGGTGGCAGTTGCCCCTTCTTCACTCCATCCTGCCTCAGATCCCTGGGTCCATCATGGTACTCCTATTACCGAAAGCGCAGTAATAGCTACCATTAGGAAAATGGGGAATGATGGGGCCCCAGGGCTGAATTGGATTCCTGTCTCCGTGTTTAAAACCGTGCAAGACTTTTGGGTGACAACTTTAATGCCACACTTCAATCATGCTTTTGCCACTGCAATTACACCGTGCTCCTAGAGGGGCTCAATCCTATTACCCATTCATAAAAAGGGAGACCGATCTAATCTAGCAAATTATAGGCTTGTCGGTCTTCTCGATGTAGAAGCCAAAGCCTATGCCCACATGCTTGTGAAAGAACAGGAAAATGGGCAACGGCAAAAAGAATCCTACCACTCTTCCAATCTGAATTTTGGCCTGACTGTTCATCAATGGATAACATCATAGCGCTGTCATATCTATCCACACAAGCAGTTAGGAGGAAGCAGCCCCCAATGTTCTCCTGCTTTGTCGATTATATTACTGCCTTCCACAGGGTGGATAGGAGCAAGTTATGGGGTAAGCTAACTGTTAGAAATGGGGGTCTCTAGTTGGCAATGGTTTGCACCTTTGTCCAAATAGGGACCCTTGCTTCTAGTCAGGGAAAGGGGGATACACTCCTAAAATAACCCCTGCTCACCCCCTTGGTAGCTTGGCACGAGCAGACAGGCTTATCTCAGAGGCAGTGTGTAAAGCATTTGTGAACACATACAGTAACACAGTGAAAACACTACAAATGGACACCACACCAGTTTAGAAAAATAAGTATTCTTTATCTAAACAAGACCAAACGACAAAAATCCACAATACAATATTAAAAATAAGACTTTCAAATGGTAGAAATAGTTCAGTTCAATGCAAGTTGTAAATGCGACACTTTTCCAACAAAGTACCTTAGATGCGTCACGCAGGACAAACAAAAGGGTCGCAAGGAAGGTGATGCGTTGTTTCCTTGCTTCGGGGGAGGCGATGCGTCGGTTCCTTACTGCAGCGCAGGGGAGGTGATGCGTCGGTTCCTTACCGGAGAGGAGTTGATGCGTCGGTTTCTTACTGCGTTCCGGTTACGATGCGACAAGATGGCGCGTCGATGCGATGCGACGATCCGGTGCGATGCGACAAAATGGAGACTTGATGCGATGCGACGATCCGGTATGATGCGTGTACGTTTGCAGCCGTATGGCAGGTGCTGCGACGGTCTTCTCGGCGATGCGTCGGGACTCGGTGTGGATGCGGCGCGCTTTCTCCTCCGTGGCTCGGCAATGCGTCGGGACCAGGTGCGGATGTGGCACGCGCCTTCTCCGGGACTCAGCGATGCGTCGGGACTCGGTGCGGATGTGACACGCTTCTTCCTCGTTGCGTCAATCTTCCAGCTCCCAACAACAAACAGTCTCTAGAGGTCCTAAACAGCAGCAGGCACCTCTTTGCAGGTTGGAATTCCCAGCAAGGGAATTCAGGGGAGCTGGGGGTGAAGTCTTTGTGTCCCTGAGACTTCAGACAGGAGGCAAGCTCAATTTCAAGCCCTTGGAGATCTTCCTCAAGATGACAAAGCAAACAGCAAAGTCCTTTTTCTCCTTTCCTTGGCAACAAATAACCACTGCAGGCCAACCCCAAACAGCAAACAGCACAGGGGCAGTAATCTTCCTTCAGCTTCTCCGGTTCTTCTCCTTGGCAAAGGTTCCTCTTGATTTCCCAGAAGTGATCTAAAGTTCTGGGGTCTGGGTCCCCCTTTTTATACACACAAATCCTTTGTCTCTGAAGGCAGAGTGTCTGTACCCAGCCAAAACCAGTTCTGTCCTCCCTGGTGCAGCTTCCTGGCAGGAGGTGGAGACAGCATTGTTGAAAGCAGACCTGGCCCAGGCAGGTGAAAGGAAATCTCCTCCCCCTTCTCTAAATTCAACCCAGGTCCCATTCAGCCCAGCCCTGACTCATCAGACTGCCGGAGCCGCAGCCCTCTCCCAGCTCCTGTCACTCACAAGCCAGACATGCAATACACAAACCTAGCAGAGGCATACTGGATGGTTAGGCAAGAAAATACCTACTTTCTAAAAGTGGTATTTTCAAACACAATGTTAAAATCACCCACACTAAAAGATGCATTTTAACATTCTGAGTTCAGGCATACTAAACTTTATTTTCCTATCTTGTTCCCTGGGTCAGTTATGTTTATAAGATGTTATAATCAAACTGCCCATTCTGGCCTATGGGAACAGATAGCCTTGCAAGAGTGAAAAAACGAAATTGGCAGTATTTCACTATCAGGACAGGCCACACACATCAGGGCATGTCCTACCTTTCACATACAATGCACCCTGCCCACAGGGGTACCTTGGGCCTACCTTAGGGGTGACTAACATGTAGAAAAGGGAAGGTTTAGGGACTGGCAAGTGTGTACACTTGCCAAGTCGACATGGCGTCCCAGACTGCACACAGGCTCTGCAATGGCAGGCCTGAGTCACATTTTACAGGCTGCCTCTGTGGGTGGCAGAATCAGTGCTGCAAGCCCACCAGCAGCATTTGATCTACAGGCCCTGGTCACACATGGTGCACTGTACTAGGGTCTGACAAGTAAATCAAATCAGCCAATCATGGAATCACTAATCTATTACATCAATTTACAAAGGGAGCACTTGCACTTTGGCACTGAACAGCAGTGGCAAAGTGTCCAAAGCATCTAGAACAGCAAAAACATAGCAAAAACACAGGAGGCAACAGCAAAAAGTGGAAGGGAGACCCACGCCAATGGTGCCAGGTCTAACACTAACCACATGCGGGATCCCGTCCTTGCTCCTCAAAACGATCGTATTGTTATATCAGGGGACATGGGTTCAGGTAAAAACTAGCCTTACCACAGCCACCGCCAGAGTGCCCACCAAACACAGGCTTAAACAGGGCTGTGGGTTGGCCCCTCTCCTTTTGAACATCTACATTGCAGACCTGGATGCTGCCTTGCAAGGCGCCAGTTTAGTTACCCCAAGGCAAGGAAGGGTGCGTCTTCCAAACCTGCAGTATGCAGATGATACTGCAATCATAGACCACACTAGAGCTGGCCTACAGAGGGCCTTCAATGCACTCCATTGTTATAATCAGGAAAATAAACTGCAGGTAAATCAGTGCAAAACCAAGGTCGTTGTGTTTGGCAAATATCCCCATAAACAAATTCATTGGCAGCTGGGAGGCCTACCAATAACGACAGAGACCAATCTAATTCGGCAAATTATAGGCTTGTCGCTCTTCTCGATCTAGAAGCCAAAGCCTACACCCACATCCTTTTGAAGGAACAGGAAAATGGGAAACGGTAAAAAGAATCCTACCGCTCTTCCAATCTGGATTTAGGCCTGACTGTTCAACAATGGATAGCATCATAGCGCTGGCATATATATCCACACAAGCAGTTAGGAGGAAGCAGCCCCCCTTGTTCTGCTGTTTCGTTGATTATATTACTGCCTTTAACAGGGTGGATAGGAGCAAGCTATGGGGGTAAGCTAACCACATCCGGGATCCTGCCCTTGCTCCTCAAAGCGATCGTATTGTTATATCAGGGGACATGTGTTCAGGTAAAAACTAGTCCTACCACAGCCACCGCCAGAGTACCCACGAAACACAGCCTTAAACAGGGCTGTGTGTTGGCCCCCCTCTTTTTGAACATCTACACTGCAGACCTGGATGCTGCCTTGCAAGGCGCCAGTTTAGTTAAACCAAGGCAGGGAGGGATGCGTCTTCCCATCCTGCAGTATGCAGATGATACTGCAATCATGGACCACACTAGAGCTGACCTACAGAGGGCCCTCAATGCACTCCATCGTTACAATCAGGAGAATAGACTGCAGGTAAATCAGAGCAAAACCAAAGTCGTAGTGTTTGGCAAATATCTCATTAAAAAAAAGAAACGTTGGCAGCTGGGAGGCCTACCAATAATGACAGTACCAGCTTATAACTGTGAGAAGGTGGCCTGGTATATGCTGTCCACTAATTAAAGTAGGCACCCTGTACCAGTCCATACGACCCTTATGATGTATGAGGTCAAAGATAACCTTTATGAAAGCTATCCTAGTGGTAGCTATGGAGAGCAGCCTTCAGGCTTAATCTTGAAGGAATGTAAAGCAGCTTGTTTTACCAGAATATCACCTCCTGAATCAATTAAATGAAGGAGAACCACACAGTAGTTATATAAAAATATGTATTTATTAATATAACACTCTACTATCCTCTACACGAGGATAGAACACAAAGCACACAATATGAAAGCAATAGAACAATTGTAAGTAGCACAATACACAGTGGGCTCCAGGGGGAGACCAAACCATATAGTAAAATAGTGGTATAACAGTCACGACTGAGATCAAGACAAGGTCTAGAGCACGTAGAATCGCTGGGACCCCAAGGAACCACCCAAAGTGAGTAGACAGGGACCCCACGGAGGCCGGGTGCAGTGTGGGAACACGACCGCGGGCTCCGTACAATTCTATGGGAAAGTCGCGGTTACACTTTTAAAGTTTAAGGACCCTTCTAGGAGGACTTCGAGCGAACCCTTTGGAACTTAAGAGTTTGAAGAGCCACCCCACCCGTGGATACTGTAGTACCAGAGTTACCTATCCCAGGGGAGCCGGGTGCATAGGTCTGAAGTGGCGTCGGAAACTCTTGTCGTTCTCAATGGAAGGCTGTGAAGAAGTACTGCTGCCGTGAAGGTGAAAAGGGTCCGGGGGAATCCAAGCCTGGATTCTAGGTGGAAGGAACCTGAAAGCAGAGGGGACAGAGTCAGGGTCACCTCAGAGTGACCAGGGGCTCGGGAGACAAATGCCCACCGATGTCGGGTGCTTCAGGTGCGAAGAAGGGATGCTTGACTCTGCAGCCACGAGGACCAGGAGACGTCGAGGGCGACCAGGAGCTGGAGGTGAGCTGTCCCACGAAGGATGTCGAGTGCTGAGGGGTCGGTGTCTGGCGGGAGCACCAACAAGCCTTGGCAAAAGCAACCCACGCAGGAAGGTCAAGCAGGTTACGGTGTGGACCATGAAGGTCCAGGGGACTCACCTAGCAATGGGGAGTCAGGTCACATCTGGAGCAACCAGGAAAGCCCAAGAGAAATCTAGATGACCCTCAGGAGGACCCACAGGCCGAATGACCAGGAGTCGCGAGGGGACCTCGAGCAAGATTGCAAAGCACCAGCCCACGGAGCACACGGTGTGAGGAGGCCGGAGTTCTTTGGTACAAATACTGCTCAGGATCAGGACTACACTGAGTCCAATGCACAAGCTCGGGAATCGCCAACAAGCATATGCACTTGCAAATGGATGCGGTGCACAGGGGTTAAGGTTACGCAGCCCCCACGAGGGAGTCTGGCCTCAAACTCTGTGAGAGGGCAGATCAACCTCAGGGACCTTCAGGAACCCACCTCCTGTGTTGCTGAAATCTTCGGAGTCCGCAGGAGCTCAGGAGCAGCAGACCGGTCAGTTGCGCTTTAGGTGCCTGCGAAGCAGGGGAGTGACTCCTTCATTCCAAGGGAGATTCTTCGGTTGTCTTAAGTGCACCACAGGTCCTGCACGGAGTCTGTATGGAGCAAAGGTACAAACTACGCTTCAGACGGCAAGGGGGACGAAGTCGAGCCCAGTCGAGGTCCAGCGAAGTCCAAGGTGTCCAGACGGTCGAAGATCAGTGGTTTCTTCTTGTAGAATCTTGTCCACGTAAAATCTAAAGTCTTACAGCCAGGTAAGCCTTTTTGTACCCACGGGAGAGGGTTGGACAGATTCAGGGGACCCTCCTAGGGGAGGGGCAGGACAGAGGGGTGGCTACACCCATGTCCTTTGTCCAGTTTCGCACCAGAGCAGGAGCCAATGGCTCCCAGAACTGGTTTGAGCTCGACTATGCACTGGGACACCAAATGTGGCCCAAGTGCAGACTTTCAGGCACTCACAGAGTGCACCCACCCAGCCCCAATACACTAAATCCTGTCTGGGAGGTGGTCACACCTCCCTGTGACAGCATGCCTATTGTGCTGCCTTCGTCTGCTCGAGCTTGGCTCAGTAGCAGGAGGGCAGAAATGTGTCTCTAGTCAGCAGCATCCATTTTGTGCTGTCCGAGTCGAGAAGGCTGGCACCGGTAAGACCAGTGACCCCACGAAGCTCGCTTTAGGGGCGACTTATAAGTTTTAAGTGTAGTGACAATTAGATATAGTGAACCTATATCTAATGTAAGTGGTGCAAGCACCATCTTACACAGGTTGCAGTAGCAGACCTCGAGTTCCATTTTGCATGACCTCTCATGGGTGGCATAATACATGCTTCAGCCCATGGGAGGCCTCTGGGGTACCTATGCCCTGGGTACATGGTGTACCATATACTAGGGACTTATAAGGGTACCCCAGTATCCAATCTGGAGTGTACCAAAGTACAGGTATGTAAATTTAAGGGAGAAAGCAGATAGACTGGGGTCCTGATTAGCAGGATCCCAGTCAGACTAGTCAAAAACAGTGAGACATCAAGCAAAAAAAAGTGGGGGTAACAATAGGAAGCAGATACTACTTTCCTACAATAACTACCTTGGAGTCTGGTACTCAGATGGGGCCAAACCTCGCATTCACCTAAGGCACCTCAGAACCAAGTCTACTTGTGTCATCCACACACTGAAACGCCTAAGCAATCACCTACAAAGTCCAACTGCTGTGCCCATGCTGACAGTCTTGAAAGCAAAACTGATCCGGGCTCTCAACTACAGCCACCTGGCCTTCCTGGTGCCTTTGGCACATTCCTAATGTATTCCCACATTAAGGTATATAAGAAAGTATTGCTTGACCCTCGGCAAGCCAGAAGAACGAGGCTGAGAATGGAGTTGAGCCTCGGGAGCCCAGACCTCGTGTGTCAGGGGGACTTAATAAAGTACTATCTCAGGGTCCTGCAAGCCCCAGAAGCCTCCCTCAAACACCACCTGAAAGCAATCTTTGAAAAGGAGGGCTTCCCTTGGCAAATATGACTAGCAGTGGCAAATAGCAGCTTGAAGGTCAGGGCAGAGAGCCTGCATTTCCACGAAATTCCATTCTCAGCCTGGAAAAAATCTGAGAACAGGCAGGTGATAATAACCTCCTCTGAACGGGACACCGAAAGACTGCGTGCCAGGCCCCCTACTGAGACATTAGATGCATCTTACACCCTGTGTACAGCACAGCCCTATTTTTAGGTCGAGCCTGAGTCAGCGCGCATGCGCTGTTCTGCGAGACTTGCTGTAGTAGAGTATGGAAGAGAAGCCCTACGCACTCTCCGCCCATATTTTTCATTGGCTTGTGTCTTTGTCCTTCGTAAATGCTGGCTTCTGATTCCGTAATTGGCTTGTTAGTCCCTCCTTAGTACGGCCTTGACTTCAGTTGTTACACGGTACGTCTTTTTAAGTGTGTGAGCACTACTTTCTTTAATGAGTTATTTATTTACTACTGCAGGCATAACATGCTTTCCTGCAACATTCAGCGCAATGCACGCCTTCATTTTATTTTAATATATGCACGGGGCCGCGTATGATCACGGCGCCCGCTTAATTTAATATGCACGGGCGCCGCACATGATGTTGTTGCACAGCGCCCATTTTATCATTATTGATTCCTAAAGTGAAACGTCTTCTACAAAACTGTACTTGTCAAAAGTCAAACGTTGGACCAAAGAAAAGAGAGCATCCCGCTCAAAGATGGCCACCTATCTGTGAGGGGATGTGTATTGCAGGCCTCTTAGTGCCATTATTGGCAACATCCCCACCCACAGTCTGAGCATGCATGAATAAATAAATACACAAGACAACTTTTGTTATGGGAAAATATTGCTGCAGGTTTATTCCATACAAAAGTATGCAATATGGTGGGTTATCTTACGGGCGATCCAAGGGCAGGCAGCTGTACCAACCTATGCTGCCCCGCCCGCCTGATGAGCCAGCACTGTGGGAAACCCAATCAGTGCTACAACTTTTGGGTGATCCTCCTCCGGATCACGTGACACATTGGTCCCTTATTACTCACGCCCCTTTCAGGGCGGAGCGTAGCAGGGCAAACCCCCGGTTGGTCAGGCCCCCAACCGCCCGAAGGACTAGCGGGGCGCCGACGCGGTTTTCCAGGAACCTGCCCCGAGGCTCCTGGTCTTTGGCTCTGGAACCCTTACTGTACCCGTCTGCCGCCGAGGTACCCTTACTGTACCCGTCTGCTTCCAGATCGCCCTGTAACTCCGCCACAGCTCTGGAGGCGGCCCCAGTCGCCGCCAGAGCCCTCCACCAAAACAGCTCATTTCTCACCTGCAACCTTCTTTCTAGGGCCTCCTGCATGTCCAGTGGAACGTGTCCATGCCCACCTGTGACAAATGCACCCCATGTTTGTCAACTTAATCTTAGGCGTACGCCTGGATGGCCCATGCCACCAAGACAGCTGTCTTCTCACTTGCCACCTCTCATTTCCAGGGCCCCCTGCAAGGCCCAGGGAACAAATCCATCCCAATGGTGACAATGGACCCCATCTTATCCAAGTAGCCTTTAACATTAGCCTGAATCAGCTCGTGTCTGATGAAACCCAGACCCCTCTGGTCTGCGAACTTACGCCATGAACAGTTCACTCCTACAGGTCTGTTCAACGGCCTCCTCTGACTTAGCTCCGTGCCACCTCTGCGGGGGATCATCTCAGACCACCAGAGCTCACATTGAACCATGTCTTTGCTGATCTCACCTAAGTCAGCCTTCATTGCTTGCAAGAATGCCCCCTTACCCATGGCAGTGAGGTCATTGCCACCCTTCAAGCTGATGTGGCTTCCACCTCCTGCAACCTGTAGTTACCGTCCTTCTAGCATTTCGTGCTCCCTAACACCTGTTTCCCCAATTTATGGAACAGCAGCACACTTGCTTAGAAGACCGCTTCACAACCAGCCTAATGCTCTGGCTATGCGGACGGGGCATTTCATGCATCACTGAAGCAACCCGTAACCTGCCCTGGGAGCAGAGTGCACCTACTTTGTTGAAGTTGACCAGACATGTGCACAGACCTTTGCGATTAATAAACCATGGCGAACAAGACTGTTCGCATAGCGCACACTATTGCAGTCACAGCAACCATTTGGAGTGACAACTTACGCCACCTACCAGGCTTGCTTAACTAAAGCTCGATCACAGATACACACATACCTGCTAACCAGCTGTGACCCTTGATGCTCAACCCAGCTAATGACCTAGTACATTGTTATTCCAGGGAATATTGCCCTCCACAAGAACAAGCCGCATATGGCCTTCACCTACTGGGCCGAGGTGCAGTGTGCGCTCTGGAATTGTCAGCGATGGTGCTCCAAACACATTTCAAGCCGCTATTGGAGCCACGGCACACATTCTGGCCTAACCAACTGACGCATGCCACCTGGCTAACTTGCTGCTGCGAGATTTTGATCTTACGCAGCGCACCCCGCTTGCCTCACTGCCGTCGGATCACAGATGCACAGTACCTACTGTCCATCTCCGACCCTGGATGCTTTAAACCTGCCAAAGTGACGGAAACCAAGATTCCCAGTTCCCTGTTTAGCTGCAGTACACCTCCAGTGGGTCCGCTAGGAGATACCACAAACCGCATTGGTCATGCAAACCTTAAATAAGCAATTTTCACCTGGGCGTACCTCTAAATGAGACAGGCTCCACACAGCTGTAAGGCCAGAGACACACATATGTGTTGTTCCCACTATTGGAGACAACTCACCCCTTCGTGGAGTGACAACTACACAGGTGCCTACACAAGTCACCCAACAGACAAGTTGGCCCTGACTACCTTGTGTTCTTGTGCCAGATTTTGAAAGAGCCTTGCCTCCACTTGCTGCCCCCTGGGAAACACCCAATGCCCGTGCTCTGGCCACAACACGGCGATGCCCTCGTGTAGCATCGAACCCCATGTCAACTAAGAGTGCCACTCCAACTACTTAAACCTACACCTTGACCATGTGTGAAGTCTAGCTCTCCCCAAACGTCTGCTGGTGTAACCCCCGGACACGCCTCCTGTTCAGTTCAATTTAGTAATTCATGGCACTGACAACCACAAGGGCCTGCTGCTGGGCTGTGTAAATGCGTCCCAGGGTGGCCTTAAACAATCGGCTTGGTGTGGATGGGTGCTCACATTACCTGGCTTAAGTGCAATCCCTTTGACAATCACTCCTGACAAGATGGCCAATGCAGGTAGAAGCAAGAGTTATCCAGCCCGCCTTACTTCCTGTCCCAGTTATCTGAGTAAATTAGTGAAAGATGCACGTTTGAACTGGCAGCTGATACTGTTACTTACGCCTGCAACTGCTCTGAGCAGCCCGCTAGACAATGGCTTCCATTGAAAGGCGGTGCCAACAGACCTCCAAGCACTTAAGGTGGTACCTCTGAGTAGGGCTCTAATCTAACAGATGCCCCTTGCATCGGATACCGCCTCTGGCTGTAAGCCGCTCAGTGCTACTGATGCCTTGGCGCTTCCTGACCCACAGCCAGCTGACCCTGATAGAATCCGCTCGTGACTGGGACTCAACAGTGCGGTGAAAGCACGAGACATCCTAGCCTGACCGTAGCTCTTCACCAGGATCCCACACAATTTTTAATTACCCTTCGTATCGCCCATACAAGAGAGACTTAGTACCATCTGCCCCTATTACCCTGTGCTACCAAACCTCATCATGACATCACAGGGATTACATAACTCACTAGGTCAATCGGGCCACCGTCCTACAGCTCAGTAGTGAGAAAAGTCCTTCTAACGTAGCCAACCGACGGTTTATACGCAAGTGACTGCCCCCTTTATGGACGACCAAACCAAGGGTGAAGCAATGGGAGCATGAGGCCTTAAGCAACGGATGTCTGTGTACTGGAAACATTAACTAACCACGCAAAGAACCATGGACCTCCCCTTAAATGCGAGTCGCCGATCGTCAAAGAAATATTGATGGATTCGAGACATCGGCGCCATCCAAACTACTGAATTAAAATTGGCGAGAATAGTTCTTTGAAAGAAAAGCATTGACTGAATCGCTCATCAAAGTCAAAGGACACATCAAACCGCTTTGGTCTACCTTGCTGAGAAGGAAGGAGCGATGCCCATTATTGGTATTAGTGAATGAAGACATTATTCATTCATGTGCGGCCAACAGTGAGGAACACTGCCCCCAAGTGGCCTTCCCACTTTATGGCACCCTGGCCGTACAAATTGGTTTAACGTACCAATGATCAACCCCACTGATATACTGTTTTGCCCCACCCAGGGCACCCTGTCCAGTTGCTGCCAAGGCAGACGCCCCGCCACGCAAAATGAAATCAAGTCTGTGATGTCATAGACGCTACCTCCGGCATATTCTCATAAATCGCCATATATGACTGACACCGCACTCTCATCCTATGCTTTGTGCGATCTTGGCCCACTTTAGTGTGAGCAGAGCCCCGCGATGCATACTTGGCTTCATGGTCGATAATGCACACGTAAACTACCCTAGCTGCTCCTTGCCGCTGGGTCATCCTACCCTATGGAGCCCTTCAGAAAGACCAGGGAACATTATATCACCCTCAAACACTTACGCTTAAATCTTTGCTTAGCATAGGTGCTGAAAGCGATGTGTGCTCCTCCTATGCAAAAGGTGCCACAGCGAATACCCCGCAGTACTGCCAAGAAACATGAATCTCCGCAAATAGAGAAGCACTCCCTTCCCACCTAGCTTGAATACTCTGAACTTGCACACTAGTTCGGCCCCATCCCTAGCTGCCAGTGTTTCCGATCGCTATTTATGACATTTGCACAATGTAGTGCATCTGTGAGTGACTTCCAGACTATGCCTGACATTTCTAGTCAGCAAAACCAAACCCAGGAATGCGGGAAAGATATAAATGTCAGTAACCACACGCATTTGAGCAACGAGAAACGCAGGGGGACCATACTCTAGGCGCTGTTTGTGCTACAAATGTACCGCACCATGGGTGTGCCCATCTGTTATAATCAACATTTATGTGTGTATGTAACCCTATGGGAGACAACAGTGCTAGTCGCCATGTTTCCAACTTATCACTAGCGTCCGACTACGTGAGGGCACTACGATGGCTCGTGGGACGGAATCAAGGCCTAAAGCATTAGTGCAAACTAAGATACCGCCAGGCAACATCAACACCATGCAGAAACTAGCCATGGGGCCACTTCCGCCGCAAACAGGCCATATACCAATGACC
This sequence comes from Calotriton arnoldi, assembly GCA_963921515.1. NCBI lineage: Eukaryota > Metazoa > Chordata > Amphibia > Caudata > Salamandridae > Calotriton > Calotriton arnoldi. The sequence goes on from CAWUFW010008400.1 coordinate 663,181, forward strand.
CCCTTAATACAGTAACCCTGACATACACCCGGGCAGCAAAACCGGCGACTCTGGTAAATGTGAAAGTACGTGCGGATTCCACCCCTGCAACCCGGGTATAATCTAATTAACACAGCACATCAATGTAGGCAAACAACAGGACAGCCGAACACAGCCGCGCCACTCCCAAGAGCCATCTTCAGTTTAAAGCCCACTGAGGGGAGAAGAGCGGTTCCCGCGTATTCCAAAACGTTTCAGAATGCTCCGGCGCAATGAGACCTAGTGGCCTAGTGCCTTATAGCACCCCAAAGGCTCTTGCTTTAAGGAAGATCATCAATTAAGGTTCTTCCATACATCATACAAACCAGGGCCCAATGAATGCCCAACATCCTATGCTCTCATGGAGTATGCAGCGACTGACTGGGTAATCAGGCTGTTTTACCCCCTGCAGAGGCCGCCTCCTTATACCATGTCCAACATATAGCCCGTGGACCTACTCAGCTGCCCACTGAAAACGAAAGGCTAATCTTCCCCAAAGTAAATGTGGCAGTTAGGCCCCAGTCCAAAACACGTGCCCCAACGCGCTCCCCACGGGCAAAGTGCGCTGGAAAGGCCCGAATGCCCCGCTCCACACACCATACCCGTATGGGAAAGGGACAATCAACCTCCGTATTGAAAAGCAGTGATCCTTCCGGTTGGCAATGCCAAAGTATCTGCGGATGCCAAACAATTTAGTAACTCCACACCCGTTACCATTTACTAACTATAAATAAGGCTCTTCCCGAACAAAATGACTTTAAACAGCATCGCGCCATCTCTGGAAAGTAACAAATTCCTCACCGTAAGAAGATCTTGCCCCCCCTGCTTGGCCTTGAACCCTTGACTTGGAGGGACTAGTCGCACCAAATGCTGTAGAGCTTGCCTCTGAGGCACGGTTGCTGGTTACTCTAAACAGGGCCAAAATGCTTAGCCCCGCAAAAGAACTGCACTCTGTATGCAGATTAGAAGGTAATGTGCGGTGCATGGCCAAGCATTTCATAGGAACCCGCTTACTGCCACTGATCTAACATAGCTGTGAGATTCTATTCACTTGCGCCATTACCATAAGGTAATAGTTGTTGCCTTTGCCCTCCCCCGGCTCAAAGGTCCTTTGCTAGCATGTTTATACTGAGGAACGTGACCTGCCCTGCGCACCTGACGAACTGCTAGAGAAATTGCAGAGGCTTTGGTGACCAGATCACAGCTGCGCACATGATTTAAATAACAATTAACCTTGGCATCACAGGGCGAGCCGTGTGGCCCAAGGACCGGCTACCTGGGTATCATCGGTTACTTTCATGACCGAGTGAGTTCAGCAACGTGAATGCCTAGCCCAGAAGCGCGCCACCGAAGAGGCGTTGTAGGGTAAGAGATGACTGTAACTGTGATGGAACATGCTTTCAAATTAGTACAACATTGTTACCAAAATTTTAATCAGAGTGCTGTCGCCAAGCCAGAGAGATATCTTTGCAGCAAATTGCCCCCAGTAAGGATACCGAAAACTCGTACTTGGCGAGTGGTGCACTGGGCGAGAAATAGATAAACCCAGTGTTTGTAAGTATCGCATGGAAGCCATTATTAGCGACCAGTTACGGGACACAATAGTTTCGTTAGGCACGGGGAGATTAAGTAATGTGCCTAGAATCACGGAATGTTAAGCGTCCCTGCCTTGACTCGAACCCGGTTTCACCCGCTCCGAGGTCGACCACCCCAGCCGCTAGGCCACATTCTCTCCCATCCAATTACGGACTTGCTCCTGAATTACTCAAATTTCAACTAAAGCCACCCGCAAAACTGCTAGGTGTAAGAGGGGCGGAACCTGCCCACATGTGTCTATGATAATTACAGGCACATCACTAGAGAAAAAATGCGCGCCACACACGACGGGCTAACATGCGTGCCCCAAGTACATTTAAAGACCTCATTTCATGCTAGCGGGGGCCTGAATCCCCATCGGGGCTGTAAGGCGATGTGAGCTGGTCAATAATGACGTACATTGTTGACCGGGTGTCCCTCCGCGAAGCAAGCTTAATCGGCCCGCTGTAGGAAATGTGCTTGAGTGCCTCGGTCCGCGCGTGCCCCCACCGCGGCCATGAAGACTCAACCAATGCACAAGCGAGGTGGACACCACGGGCCAAACCCAGTCTTTGGTTACCATCACATTAGAGGTCGAATTTCACTAATAACCACATTGTCAAATGCCGTTTTTCTGCAATTTAAAGTTTGCACAAAACACATTAGTCTATTTACTATCCACTTAGAAGCTTGGCTCCCAAACTGTGTTCCACATTATGATACATACATATATAAGCGATATTAATGCGTATTCTTGCCGCATTATGCTTGTAGCGTATAACAGTTATCACAGAAAGCCTCATGTGGAAACACCTATTTTTATAACTTATTTGATTAAGTAAGCATGCCCTTTCCCCAACCGGAAAGTACGCTCAGTTCACCTCAATTGTTCCCCCCTCCAAGGACAATCCTACCGTCATCCTCGGTTCGTGTTGCCTTATCAATTTCACCAATTGTACAGTTTTACAAAATTATCAAGCAAAATGACGGTTCAAACAAAGGCAGGCGGCCTTCTAACTAAATTATCCTTCAAACGAGCGCCATGTGCGAGCCACGGCAGAAAACCACGGCCCCAGGGCACACAAAGGCCGTGCAGGACCCTGTTGCGGGCCCTCCCCATGCCGTCCCCCCACGCGACCCAACACACCTTCCGGCCTCGGGGACTACAGACGAGGCGGTAGGAATGCCCGACCACTCAACGCAACCAACCAGCGCCAGACCAGTGGCGTGCCAGCGTGTCCGGGGGGGGGGGGAACTCACCGCCAAACGCACTGAAGGACACTACGAACCCGACACATGAGCGGCACGAAAAGGCCCGACCAGCGTCCACCATGAAAAAAGGGGGAGGGGGGGACAACGCAACACTGCCCCAGATCACAGGGCGTTGCGGACGCCGAGACCGGAAACCCAGCTCATCCGACTTCAAGTCGGCAACTCAGGCCGCAATACCACCTCCCCACCCCGCACAAACACAGGCCGCGCGTCTCAACACTGGCCTCCAATTGCAAACACGCAAACCTGTGCAGTACCGACGGCTGCCCCAGCTATTACCTCTGTCCCGAAGTGTTCATTGGGCGGGGGGGAAGAACATCGGGGGAATGAAACCGCCAGGTCGCCTCCAAATTCGGTCCGCACTGTTACACAAAACTTCTGGATGTTAACATGTTAACCGTGCATGTTGACACCGCAGTACGGCTTTAAACTAAGGCAAGACCAGAGGTGTTGATTGGTATGCCCGGCGCCAACGCTGCGTGCGGCCGAGCATTATATCTCACCCACCCAGGCCCCGACCCTGGCCCCCGCCACTACCCCTCCTCGTGGGGCCCGCGCCGGTAACGGCGTGCCTCCTGTGGTGGCCAGGCAAAGAATATTAACTGGTGGGTGGAGGTCAACACCGATAATACATAAAGCGCGGTGAGACCCGAGGGTAGGGGGGGGGGGGAGAAGGACCCAGGCTCGGTGGGGCTCAAGCCGCACTCACCTCAGTCACGACGCGACGAACCCGACGCCAGCGCTTCAAGACGGCGTGTCTGGCGCAAAGAGGACGCCAGAGAGGTGGAGGGAGGTATGAGTACCCTCCCCCGACCTCTGTGCGCCGGAAGTGACGCGCCTAGTGCGCCGAGGCGAAGGACTCCTACCCTGAGTCCAACCACTAGACCAGGAGGGTGGCGTATGTGCCCAAATGGCACTAAAGGGCCGCCCTTTTAAGTGGCCCCCTGTGGGGGCCGCGGGCAGCCGCATTCTAGGTTGGTGAATTAACATGCTGAGGCATTGGTTATGACTTGCAAGATTAAGCAAAAAAAGTTGTGCCAGTTCTGAGCAATCTCGCAGAAAAGCTCCCTCACTTGAGGATTTAGCAGCAGCTAAATCAAGACCTGATAAGAGACGGCAACTCTGGAATAACGTGGTAGCTGACGTGCAGACACATGCAGCGCGGACTGTGAGGCTGTATTAGCCTGAACTTTAGATGTCAGGAGTACCTGTTACGCTTTTCCTTTCCGTGAAACTGTTACATCTGTTATTCGTGCACGACGATGCCGGTAGAGCAGCTGCACGCCTCCGCAGGTGAGGCATTGTAGTAGCCAAGTGCGCACACCTCTTCTCATCCTTCAGCCTTATCATGTGGTCGGAATGTGAGACGTGTATTTGGTATGCATAAGGATTGAGTCAGTGACACGTGTTTTGTAGAAGCATGGGTAGCCACGGGGTAGAGGTGATACTTAGGGGCCCTACGGCGCTTGCTTTGCATTTCCGTCCGTGCCTGCTAATTATGCTCGAATTACACTAAAAGTGGTGACTGTGCCTGTAGACTTTGTGCAGGGGTGCTCAATGTGAGTACTGTCTCAGGTGATTAACAATTTACATTATAACCGTTTGATGCCTAGAGGATCAGCGTCGGTGTCTCTCCCCCCCCACCCCACCTTTTATTACAGGGATGCTGACCTACTTACTCTCTTTCTCAACCCCCAGCTCAGCACTTTTCTCAAACTAAACTGTAGAGGTTCTCTCCATCTTAGAAAATTGGTAAAATATTCTGAAATAATTGCTGCAAAGTGACGTAAAATCTGCAGAACCGAAAGTTTCTTAGACAGCTGAATAAAAAAAAAAAAAAAAGATAAAATATCTAACCATATGTATTTTTGCCATTAATGAATGCTTTGTTTTAAGATGGTTGACAACAGCAGAGGAAAGAGAAGGGGGCGTGGGGTCCGTAAAACAGGCGTGTTTTAAAAAGCTAACCAGGGATTCTATCCAAGAAACGTGGTCTATGATTAAGGGTGTGGTTTAAAGAACTTGCATTAAAAAAGAAAAAAGCTGTGCTCCACAAAGCTTGCCAGGTGGCCAGTATTTGTTTTTGCATCCTGACAGATCACACACCAAAGAACCTATGCCTGAAAGAAACAATCCAGACGTTTTGATTTTTCCAGTGCTTGTTGGCAGTACCAGATAAATGCGTAAAAACAATCATTTTGTTGTGAAAAATTTGAATTGAGCATTTTGAAGCTATGCACACACAATACTGTGACTTAAACATTGTAAAGGTCTGTGGGATGGGTAGCAGTCTATAGTATCTCAGTCACTCCAATTCGCCCCTTCACTTCACTTTGCAGAATTTTGCTGTTAGACACGTTTTTTTTCCCTATATGTTTCTAAAATCCTTTATCTGCATATCTCGCATGCAATCTTCGTACTTTCCATCACTTTTTCACTGTCCTACAAGTACTTGTGCATGTACCTCCTTGTATGCTCTTTCACCATGCCTGCTGTCATAAACACGACAACTGGCTGACCTATAAACACACTGTTTTCTGTGTAGTTGTCAATAATTTGTCAGCTTTGTACCTCCACGCACATTGACACAAAATAGTAATTACCATTGGAAAATAAGTGACCATTGCTCAGTGCGCTATGCTTTGAGGTTTAAGGATTGGATGAGCACATAGTGTCAACACCTCTAGGATACAGTGACAGGCACTGTGAGAAACTCTTTACCTGCCTCCATACGCAGCACACAATACTTAAACTCACCCATCCCTAGAGGTCAGTTTACAGTATGCGCTATAAAAGTCATACTTTAAAAAATAAAAAAAAAGACAGAAACACGAAGCCTGGAAAATGCAAAGAGTTTTAGGCAATGCAAGAAAACACGGGCTGCTTTTCTCACGTGTTAAAATTTGAAGTTTCTCCATGCTAAAATCAGTGCTACCTTGGAAAGGGTTAGTATCTCATCTACGGTGTGTTGTATGCACAAATGTTTGCTACATGAGGGCCAAACCTATTGGCATTGCCAATTCTGGTTTTACACGCAGCTAAATCAGCTCCTACTTCGCTACTTCTGCCATTCAGCAATGTAACCCTCTCTTCCCTCTGCCACCATCGTTCTTTCTCCCACATTCTGCTTTATGTTAAATTTGATACGGGCTGATCCTTCGTTCAAAATCGAAAAAAATGTTTAGTGGCACACTCTATATAGTTTTTGTTTTAATTTAGCCCTCCAAGATGGATGTCTAACCATCTTAAAATGGTAAATTAAAACATAATGGACACCAGGTCATGGTGCATTTGCACGTACATATACTGAAACATGAACCCCTATGTGTCTGTCACCATACAGGTGCCAGCCACTTTCCTGAAGTTCACAGGTGTCACTTTATATGTGTGCGCTTTTTCTTAATATGCATTCTTATTAAATAAAAGGTAGTCCCCGTCACCTGCTATACGTTCCATCTTGCATTTTAAGATCCTTTTTCATATTTATATTTATCCGTTCACACCCCTTTGCGTTAACATAGCCATAGCTTTGCGGTACATTTGCTATAAAAGCTTATAGTATGGTATAGTGTGCACTTTTTTCTTTAAATAATCACTCCACTTAAAAAACAAATAAAAAACATTGCCATTTACAATGCCAACAGCTTCAACTCCAACAAATGCGAGACCTATTGCTTTGCAAATGCTTGTTAACATGCACTCTCAGCCCAGGCTCGCAGGAAAATACTCTATATGAGGCTCATCACTCTGCCAATCTCGGACTTTAATCCTGCCTGGGCACATCAAGAGGAGACATTTTCATGCAGGCTTGCAACTAACGCAAAGAATCCTGGCTTCACCTGTTGTGTTGCTGTCCCAAACTGGCCAACAAGCGACGCCGCCAGCTCCTCCCTTTGTTTCGGTGCAACAGCGTCAGGAGCTGCAGGGAGGCCTCGGACCTGTGCTTCTCTAAAAACAAGGCAAGCACCCTAGCCAAACCAGGGAAATTTACAAACTCTATTCAACTTTTACTCACTGAAGCAGTTACAGGCTGACATTAGCTCGTGGTTGAATATCTTACGTTTGGCAATCAATCCTCAGGAGAGCAGCCAACTAGCATGGTCAACTTCAAGGGCTTTATGCAGTGCTCACCAAGGCCATGAAGCTCCGTAGGTTGCCAGTTTCATACCTACCAGCCTCTGGCACCATCTTGGCGATTTGCACCTAGTGGGACCTGGCGTTGTTCCCAGTCCAGATTAAAACATCCCGAAGTGCCCATCAGTAAAAAAAGGCCCCACCCATCTGCACGCTGCACTTGATTCCTCTCCTTCCACAATACTGGACGGTTCCATTCATGCTTGAAGGTGCTAAAAACATTTGAACTAACCTTTACCTTGTTTTAACTTGTTGTGACCCTATTTATGAAATACTATTGACTGCATTCTTTTATAAGTTTTATTAGCAAAGTGCCAGCTGCACTAACTGTCGTTTTCTTTTATGTGTAATTGCAACGTACAGTTTTTTTTTAGACTTGTAATGATTTTAATTAATCGAACATGAATAAAATCACCTACTTACTTACTGACACAACCTGTCACCTTTATTTCTGTAGTAAAATGGGTGGTAGCTTTACCGGATGATTATATTGTCGAGGCTATGTGCTCAGATGGAGAGCTGGGTGTAGGTACCTGGGCCCCAAGTGATGCTGGGAAGCACCCCACTGGAGGGCCTGTTTCATCCAGGGAAGGAGGCCATTGATTCCCAGATTTCCCATAAAAAGTCTCATGGAATTTGTACCTAGTTTAAATAATTAGTTGTCGGCATGTTTCAGCGATGCTATCAGATAATGATACGTTGTCGTGGAAAAGGACAAAGGGCGGTGAGTTTTCTGAAAGTCACCTCCCTGCATGGCTCAGTGACACAGTAGCCTTGCTCACTTTGCCACTGGATTCAAGCTAGCCTGGCTGATGAGGGCGGTTAGCCCGAAACCGGTCCCAGGATGCTTGTTTCCGGTCCAGGGAAGACATGGCTTGGCAGTTCGGGCTGGACTGTTCCCATGAGGCACTGGGTCAAGACTGATTTGCATATAGCTGTGTCTGAACTGGGGTGGCGAAGTGAGCTAAAGAACGATGATGGATTCAACCCAGATCTGTGACTGGGGGTGAGTGTCTGAAAAGTTTCAGCGCTCCGTCCATCATCTCCTTGTGTTTGCGCAGTAGCCACTTACACCACATGATCATAAGACATATTTTAGCAAGGTTCCAACGATCGGTGGTATATAGTCTAGGTAAACTGGCGCCACTCAGGAGATGTCACACATGTATTGAAAGATAGAACAATATCAGATAACAGTGCTGCAAGGTGAAGAGAACCACCAACCTCCCCAAAATTGTGGCCTAGACCAACACAACAGGTAAATGCAATCCCCAGCACACGTCTTCAAGTTAAAAAGCAATAGTAATGCGAAATATTGTACGGAGTTTGGAAACACAGTAGTCGTAATCCTTTCTTTCTTTATTCTTTTCCTTTTTCCGTTACTTTAAAGAGTTCTTAGCCAGCCAACACGTGTTTCGTCGCCACACTGGAAATTGTCCAGCGACTTTTTCAAGGCTCAAATATCTCTGGAATTTTTTTTCTCTTGTGGTGATAATTCCATCCCACAAAATTATATAGGACGCTATTCGCTGTTCAAGTTTGAAATCCAAAATCTGAGCTCGATGAAGATCCCAATTCGATCCAAAAGGTATAAAATAAATGTTTATGCAAACGGACAGGTAAAGTCCCCGTAGGCGTCCTTCAGTAATAAGAAACCCCACGTTGCGCTTCTAGAGTAAGTAGTCCATCTCACTAGATCCAAACACGTCCTCGAGTACGTCTTTTAGCAGTTTAGCATTTTGATTGTTCAAGAACAGTTTGCAGCATCTTCTTAAAGCCAGAATTACGAGAGATTAACCTCAGTTGGTCCTTGCAGCCTTTGTGGGTTTGTCTTTCATAATACACTGTCCTAAGTTTTATAAGCCAGATTTGACTTCACATTTGACAGCTTCACGATACATTTGGCCAGTAACTCTTTCCTGGTGTAGAGCTGAAATGACATGACCTTGTAACAAGCAGACACCGAGGGCAGCATGTTTTCAAAATTTCTATGTCGCTCTCACTGGCTGCCACCCTTAGGGAAGCACACATTTCACAGTATGTGCACGTGGGCATCACTAGAACCAGATATAAACATCTGGGTTTATCTGCGAGTCGCACTGAGGTTTGTACAGTATGTTCTAGTTACCATAACACAATCTCCCTATCTGCATAAAATGAGCTGTTCCCCCCCCCCCCCCCCAGGTCTTGCTGTTCTGTAAATTTAGAGTATCTGAAAGCCAGCGATTCCATGCGCTCAGCAGACATTGTAAATGTCTGCACATTACTTTTGTCTAGTGTTGCCTAAGCGCTTAGCTGGCAAGGTGATGGGTATAAGCCTGGCTTGTTTTCGAATCACCAAGTACGATGAACGCGAAATAATTTATAGGGTGGGCTGTAAAAGCCATTTGAAAGAGGAACTCAAAAAGTTATTCCAGTCTGCTTTCATAGTCTAGTGCGGGGGCCATCTTTCTTGTTGGATCTTGTCATGCTCTTGTGTTCTTTTCCTGCAGGGTCTGACCATTCACCTGGTTCCAGTAAGGGTCTCAAAGCTGCGAGATTGTTCTTCCATAACTAAGAATGCACCTTCAGACTGTTCATTGCCCTAGCCTAGTCCTGTTGGTTTGTATATGTGGGCACTGCACTTTTCTCATACAAACATACGTTCAAGCATGAAGTGACATATTCCCTGTGAACTCCAAATGTAAAGTATCTTTTGCACAGTCAGGTACTTATATGCTCACTTGACACTTCCTCTAAACTAGGAATAAATACAGAACACTAATCTGAAGTACGCGTGCACAAGTGCAAGGTTTTTTCCTGTCACATGAGTACACAGAATCTAATCTGAAAGCAGTAATTAAGAAAAAAGTACAGACATTCCATACAGTAGCGTACATTTATTTAGTAGGAAGTAGCAGAGACAGAGTTTTCTGTTTCCTGACCACTTCATTCAAATGTCTACCAGTATGTCCAAATATTGCCTTTGTCAAATCTGCTATATTGGATTTGGGTGTCTAAGCAAAGTTGGTGCTCAATGATTCAGAATATTGAGGCTGCCCAGACAATAACTACTCAGTTAGTACATTGCCCAGTGTGTTAGCTGCACACTGTGTTTAGTTTCCATTGGGTCTACTCACTGTATGGTGTTCTTAATGGCTCCTTTAACATCCATTGCTACTTTAATGTAGTTATTTGTTACCATTTTTGACGCAGCACCGTTGGTGACCTATTGAATGGAGGACTGATGCTGATTTCAGGATCAAGTATTCCAGTGACTCAGTATGATGATGCAGCTATTGTGCTTTTAGGTGAGGAGCAGTACCTGTCATTTTAAGGATTTCTTATGCATTCACACTAGTGTTCTGGTATTTAGACTTGCTAATGTTATGCAATGGTTGAGGGTGAACACTATAAACTGAAACCCTAGCAAGATTGAAAAGCTGTTTTTAATTTAACTAGATTATTTAAAGTCATATCCGGTTTCAGTGATCAGACTTTAATAGTGCAAATTGTGCTTTGGTCTGTGTGTGGGCCCTGATGTTAGCTTTTGGCCCTGTGAGAGTCAGGCTCTAAAACGAGAATTGTTGAGAAGTCTGCTGGGGCATGTGAAGGTTATTTAACACTGCTGCGAAGTGAAACTTCACTGATGTGTCCTGCCAAGATGCCACAAACGAATGAAACAATATCCACAGCGGAGCTGCCTCCAGAAATTGAGGCCAATGTGCCTCCCCAAATGTAGTCTCTTGCTCTCCAATTCGTCCCCTGGCTTGGACCACAGCCTCCTCCACCTCATGCCTGTAGAACAGAGAGCAGCAGAAGGCCTGTGAACATGAATGCTGCAGTAGCTCAGGCAGACTGGCTTGACACCGGGGGGGGGGGGTGCAGGGTACATCTTAGATCTTTGCTGTCTAGAAGGGGATCCATGACGGAGGAGACTGAATATGGACATTAAGATGCCATGTCCTCTTCCTTGGAATGCACAAGGGAACGGGTGTCTTGCATTGGTGGTGACGTTCAAAGGCCACAAGCATCTTGAATGTCGTTTTCAGATTACTCGCAGCAGAACCCTCATTCCTCCTCTACTGTTCTTCCTGAGACCTTCAACAAAACTAGATGCTGCTTCAGCTCGTGTCAACATTGAGATTTTATCACAAACTACTATCTTCAAGTAGGATACAAGACTGCAGCCTGCCCTTTCTAATTCTTTTAGGTGCTTCAACTGCTACATTGTCCTTCTCCTGCCTAACCTAACAGGACACGGGTCGGGGAACGGTAGGACTCTATGGCCTTGATAAAACTTTTTTTTAATTTTTTTTAAATCAACTTTTTCATCACACCTGCCTACCTTAATGCCTCCTGATTGCCTCTCTTTCTGCAGTATAGCAGTATAGAACTCAAACAACCTTCCCCTCTTCAGGAGCCCATAGTGGGGAGTCTTAGCAGCATAATGTGTTACCTTAATAGCCAAACCCCCATACATTGCTTCCCGTCCAATGATCTTCAGGCTTGTTGAGTTCCTGGTCTAATGTTCTTTTTCTTGAGGTAAAGACTATATTAAGTCACACAGTTTGGAAGCCAATCCCTTGTATTCACTTCCTGCAGTTGGCACTAGAGAGGAACTGTTTTTGCGTTTTTCTGTAAGTCAGCCTGTAGGTTAGAGGCACGTTCTTACATGCCATCTGTAAAGTCATGATACAGGGCGAGGCTTCATAGGTGCCTATACAACGAAAACTTTAAAAAAAACACAGACAATAAATTCTGAATATAATGATTAACCAATGGAGAAAGCACAAGATGAAGCATAAAAGGTCGGAAAAAAATTACTATTGAAGGTTGTGGTTAGAATAGGAGGAAATAAAAAGAAATAAGTCCAAACAATGGTAAGCCTCACGCACGCACGTGTAGATAAGTTAATCAAGTACTCTCTTTTTTGGTGCAGATTGGTTAATCCTGCTTAGTATGAGGTGTTAAAGAACTAACCAATGAGATATCCCCAACACATGGGGCATATCCCCAATCTGCACTCGAATTTGCACAATTTAAATAATTCAAAAGGTAATCTGTGTAGTTGTCAAAGATTTTTTATTTTCTTCTTATTTGCTTTCTGGTATCTTTTTCATTTCAACTTTGAATTTTCATCATTCACTTTTTCATTTTTATAATTCTTCATAACAAAAATGTGCCCAATGCATTTCGGGCTGTGCCCTTCATCAGGGGCTGGGCCTTATTATGTAGAAGAAACTTAACTCAGTATGGATATCCATTACAACTATCACACTTTTTTTGAAAAAGTACATGCACAGTGGTTCGAAAAAATGAAAAAGTGAATGATGGAAATTCAAGTTGAAATGAAAAAGATACCAGAAAGCAAATAAGAAGAAGAAAATAAAAAATCTTTGGGAACTACACAGATTTCCTTTTGAATTATTTAAATTGTGCAAATTCGAGTGCGGATTGGGGACGTTCCCCATGTATTGGGGATATCGCATTGGTTAGAATAAGAGGAAATCAGGTCGTTGATTCATAAAGGTGTTACCCTTTGGTCTTTTCTGATCAAAGTGGTATTGCCTGTCAATGTACTTTGCACACCACTTTTCAGAATATCAGATCTAATGCATCCCCAGAAACCATGCAGAGATTATTGGGTGAACCCAAGCAATAATCAGTCTTCCAGTAGTCATCCTGAAAAAGCTTAAGCCACGATTTGAGCTACTTAAGCATTAGGACCTCCTCATCTCCACCAGAAGACCGAAGCACCTCCAGCAGAAGACACCTTTAGCGAACACAAGACAGGTGGTAAACACGTGTACACTATCTCCCTCTCTCTCTTCGCCATGTGCTGTCTCTTGGTCTGTCTCCATCTCTGGCTCTTGGCTCACTTCATTGTCTATCCTCCTCGCTACCATTTTTAGGTCTAGGCTCTAGACAGATCATGCGCTGTCTCAAAGTCATGTTGTATATACCTTGGGTGCTAGGGTGCTAAATGTGCCTGGTGAACACTTACCATCTGGCCATGCAATGCTGAAACACATTGACAAAGCCAATAGCTCTCGCATTTCAGAGACCTATTGGCTTTAGCAATGCTTGCTTATTTTGGGCTTGACAAATATCCAGAAGCTGCTAATACTCGGCAGCAGAAACCCGCGCGCCAACTTTATCACCTGAGATTTTCCCACTACGCCCACTCATCTTAACCCCTGTGGATTATGTGGCATGTGCTTTCAGATCACCATCAGATGATCATACATTCCAATTAGCTGCTGATTGTGGTAGCAGACATAACAAGGCAATCACTTTGAATTTATATCAAACGCCAGGAATGGGGGATTTGCCTACCGAAGCCATTTTTTTTTCACGCCGAGAGTGAGGGTGAAAATAGAGTGCTCGATATGGACCGTCTTAGGACCTGGTTTTTAAAACTGCCAGTGCTGAGCACCGGCAGGACCCGGCTCACTTAAAGCAAGACATTAGGTATTTGCTAATATCATTCGAATCTAAATACATAGGACACCTCCTCTGACAGCTGATTAGCGTCTGTTGCAGAGAAGAACAAGAGGCTTTTAGCTAGCACTGTTTGAAGTCAAAGACAAGATCCCAGAGATTTCCTTAGGGCTGCGCCTCTTCCCAGAGTGCTGTAAAATGGAGCACAGCCATAAATACTTAGGCAATAGTTCCTCATTGCCACTGAAATCTAATTAAGTCCAGTAGTGACAGCTTCCTTTACAGAACATGTTTTGTTTTGCCACAGAGTATTTTCAGTGGTAAAATGGGACTGCAGACAACCTAACCACATGTGTTGGCCTCTCATATTTGACCCCTGCAGTCTACCTCAAGTGTGCTCTTTTTGGCCGGAAGAGCAGGGTGTGCGTTATTCTTTAAACAAACGGGCTTAACTAAAGAGACGTTTATTGCAACCTAAGAGATGTTTATGGAGAGCATAAAATATGGGAGGAATGGGAACATACTTTCTTAGAAACCGAGTTGGTCAGCAGATGAAAGTTTTTAGGACTTACTAAGGCGATCCCTTTCCTGCCTGCTATTTACTCAGGAGTGCCACATGGTCTCCAGGCTTACCAATGTTTACTTTGTGCATATGAGCATGCGTGGGGACTGGTGCAAACAACAATGTGGGGGAAGATGCTCTGGATGCAAGGAACGACGCGGAAGGGGTGCTTTGGAGGAGGAGAAACCATTAGAAAACATTTGCACTCTTATGGAGTGCTCGAACCTAACTAAAAAAAAGTACCTCCAGAAGCATGAGGCCAGTGGAAGGACCCTGGCAGCTGTCCGGAGACTGTACTTGGTCCAAGCTCCTGGGAACAGCTGAACATCAGGAAGAAACAAGCATTGAAAATGCAATAGGTCTCGCCTTTGATTAAGTTAAAGCCATTTGCTTTGCTAATGGTATTGTATAGCAAAGCAAATGGCTTTAACTTAATCAAAGGCGAGACCTATTGCATTTTCAATGCTTGTTATGCCATGTTGTACAGTAGCTGCTATGCAACATGTCTGAAAGTGATTTTAAAAAGCGCTATGATGCAACAATGCTCCACGTCACAAAACATTTTTAAACAAACTTTTAGATCAGCCGCTGTGCAACATGGATGAAAATCACATTGACAAAAGCCAATTAATCTTGTCTAGGCGAGACTAATTGGCTTTGCCAATGCTTGTTACTGACTGGCATTGCCCAGATGTAGGTGGATGAGCAACTTGCACAGTAATTCAGTCCCAGTTAGGACCCAGCTGCGGATGCTAACAGGAGAAACAGAGGTGGAGGGTGAGGAGAGATGAAGGGTGAGGATAAATGGAGGGTGAGGAGAAATGGAGGGTGAGGAGAGACCGCTGTGGAGGGTGAGGAGAGACAGTACCAATATGATGTTTGTATGTTATGGTTTTAATTAACTGTATAATAAAAGAGGACTCGGCAGACCACAGCTTATAATTAAGACAAGAAAGGAATGCAGCCTCAAAAGAAGAGCAAGCAGTAGCAATGAAGAACAAAAGATGGGTAAATAGAAAAGGGAATGATGAAAGGAATATTGAATGGAGGGAAGGGTGAAAGTAAGGAAGGATGGATGAATGAGTAGGTGGTTCAATGAATCAGTGGTTGAATGAGTGTAGATGGATTGGTGGGTGAAAGGATGATTGGATGGTTGGGTGGGTGGATGCATGGATGATGGCAGAGTGGATGAATGATTGAATGGATGGATAGGTGGATGGATAGGTGGATTGACATGTGAAAGGATGCCAGAGTAAAGGGATGGATGAATGAGTTGGTGAAAGGATGAGTGAATGGGTAGCAGAAGGAATGGATTGGCGCAGATGGCTGAGTGGATGGATGTATGGATAGATGGATGGTAGAGTGGATGGATGACAGAGTGGAAGGATGGAGGGAAGTGTGGATAGATGGAAGGATGAAATGGATGTATGGATGGCAGAGTGGATAATTTTCTGGCTACTCCCTTGTGTGCGTTTGTGGGGGGGGGTACGTATGCAGGTGTGTGCATATCTTTCTTTGTTGCTGATGAGTGCATTGGGTGCCAGCATAATCTCTCTAAAGTAAGACTAGTAACTAACGAAGTCACTGGTAAGCATTAGAAAAACAATCTACCTGTGTTCATTTCGACCTTATGGTACAGTTCTCATGATACAGCACACTGATGATGGCTACATAAGCGATGCTTACTAAACACTGACAAAGCGAGTAGAAAATGTTTGAACATTGTAAATTGTACACATTACGAACATTCTTCAATATACACAAGGCAAATATTTTAAATCCGTTTAGAGACAGAATTTGATGACGGCGGCAGGATTTGGATTACTGCTACTTCTCATTTTATTATTCATTTATGATAATGCAATTTCTCCTTTTTGCTGTCTTTGCTGAAAATGTGGGCACCCTATTATGGGCACATAAAGCTTTTATGCGCAACTAGCCAGGCAGTATAGGATCAGTGCTGCTGACAGATTCCGATACCTTGAACATAAGACTGCTTACAAGAGGTGTCCCTGCTCCGGTGTTTGGACTCTCCGTGGGCTTTTCAAGCTTCCATGATTTATAAACAATACCACGGACACGAGCCTGCTTACACGGTGCCCCTGCTCCGATGTTTGGCCTCTCAGTGGGGTTTCGAGCTGCATTATGAGTAGGTCGGCGCGTTTATTGGCCGTCTTCCAGGAAGGCCTGAGGCTGGAAGCGAAGGGACCAGCTCTTCTTGCAGCTGCTCCTCGCCGGGAGGCTCAGAGCACTCCGAGGAGCAGGGATTTTCACCGTATCGTTTTCACGCTATTAATCAGGATATCCTGGTGACCGGAAGCAAGGGATGCGCTTACCCCATTGTACACCGTCATGTTTCTTCCAGTGCGATTAAAAAACGACAACATGGAAACAGATAAAGCATTGGCTGTGACAGGATTATCGTTCCTCAACTAATATATTCCATCTCACTCAAGCTCCTCCTACCACCCATGTGGTGATATAACTCCAGAAATTGTAAAAAATAAAATATATATATACAGCAATAAAATCGGCTGGGCATAGGGGAATAATGTCCAGTTATTTATATATATATGTAAAAAGCTTAGGGTTTTTGTGAGTATTTTTGTACGCTGTTCATGCTGACATGGGAACGTAAGCACGTTGAAATAGCTTGATTTGGCCAAGATCACAATCCATAGCTCCTGAATGCAAAGGCAGACAAGTGGCTCCTGTTGCAAAATGGGTATGAAGACGAAATAAATAATAAAGGCGGAGGAAGCATTCGGGAAGAAGGAAAGAACATATATGTTAGAGAACACGTCGGGTGAAAACAAACAACGCAAGCGGGGCCGCGAAATTATATATAGAACATGGGAACGTAAGCACGTGGAAATAGCTTGATTTGGCCAAGATCACACGGCGTGTGGCAGCAGGGATCACAATCCATAGCTCTTGAATGCAAAGGCAGACAAGTGGCTCCTGCAAAATGGGTATGAAAACTTCGAGTGGAACACGAATCCAACCCACTGAAAATAACGTAACGGTTCCTACTTAACTCTCTTGAGCACCAAGCCACAATTTCGAAGGGTCTAGCGGTGAGGTGGGGCTGACTTGCTAAGAAACCAGAGAGTACAGAGCAAAATGCTGAATCCAAGGGGCAGTGCGCTGTCAGAACAAGACGCACGGGAAGAAAACTCGAATTAAGTCCCGAGTTAAAAGTTTGTGTCTGTTCTGCAAAGCGCCCCAGCTGCGGCCCATCCCATGCCAGGGACAGGCAGAGGCGGGAGCATGGGAGGGGACTGCACGAGGGAGCCGATGAGATGGCGGCTGGAGCTCTTCCGTGTCACAGGCTGGAAGCCAGGGCTCGAGTCGGGGGTACACGCAGGTACACGGCGTCCCCCCACTCTTTTCACAGGGTGGACGCCGTCCCCCCTGCCAAGAACTTGGGCCCCACGGGGCGTGGATGAAAAAGGAAACCGTTCGTGTAAGCGGTATTGTCCTAATTGCAGTAATATGAAACGGCGTTCATTTGCCGCCCTGTGACTTTAAAACACAAAATCGGCGAAGGACTGGGTTAATCGCGCAGCATTCACGGCGATTCTTTGCTATCTAGTGTGGGTATTCGATTTAGCCGCGGGGCAGCTTCCTCTAGTAATGCAGAGCCCCCAGCTTTCCCAGAGTCTTGCGTGAGTAGTTCCCTCAGTCCAGGTTTTTACTTTGTATACGATGTCTTTATTTGCGCATTTTCTAATGGGATAAGCAGGACTACAAGTTCCAGAATACAGAGTAAAAACTTGGACTGGACGTAGGAAACGTGCGAGCTCTGCTTTTCATGACGTCATGAGGTCATTTGCATATTGTCAGTCCTCCCACTTCTTTTTATAGGACTTGTGCCCTGCTGGAAGCCAAACGGATTGTGACTCACGCGTCCAAGAAGAACAAGACAGAGCGTCACAACATCCGAGCACGATGCAGGAAGCACAGCGCTCCACACAAACGTAAATAACCATTGTACAAACAGAGCCATTGCTTTCAAATCCCCACGCCGCCCTACCATCTGATAAGGGAATGCCGCTCTGCGAGTGATTTGTCTGCCGACTGCCCGTGGTTTACTTCAGGCGTGAAGGCAGCGTGATCCGTCACTACACGCCCAATGAGAGAGCCGGACTGGCGCGTGCTCCAGGCATGAAGGCAGCGTGACGGAGCCTCTGATAAGAAACTTCGTCACGCCAGCCGTAATGCAGGCGACCCAGTCCGGGTGGGCCGGCCAAAAAAGGGAAAAGGAGGCACCCTGGAAACCTTATTCCCAATGGCAGCCCACCGTTTAACATAAACGGTGACGCGAGCCAATGGGAATAAGGGGGAATAAGGGGCGGGGCTTCAAGCCCTCTTCAGAAAGTACTCATCTGCATTATATCTCGCCGGGCGAGCAGCGCATGCGCTGCCACGCCAGGCGAGACCTAAAAAGAGGAAGTGAAACCTAATAATATTACCTTGATCCTGCTGACCAATGAGAAGAAGGAAAAGGGAAGTGACAGAGAAGGCAACCAATGGTAAGAATTGGGAGGGTTGTAAGCCCCTTTTAAGATTTTATTTTTGAATTTGAAGAGATTTTGCAAGCATAGCGCAAACCTAAAAACAAACTGCATTTTCGCAGAAGACCAAATAACAAGAGCAAACCCCACCTAGATTGGTTCAGTTGTGTTACAGCAAGCCTGGCTGATGAAGGGTGATGCCCTGAAACCGGTCCCAGGATGCTTGTTTCCGGTCCAGGGTGGACCTGGCTTGGCAGTTCGGGCTGGACTGTTCCCACAAGGAACAGGGTCAAGACTGATTTGCATATGGCAGGGTCCAAACTGGGGTGGTGTGGTGAGCAAAAGAATTATGGATTTAACCCAGATCCTTGTGACTGGGGGTGAATGCTTGCATTGTCCAGCATTCCGTCCATCAATTGTTTCTTTTGCATATGTCGCCCTAAGTGGGAAGGGTATGCCCAGAAGTGGGTCCCGTGCTCACTACACCACTGGATTCAAGCTAGCCTGGCGGATGAAGGGTGATGCCCTGAAACCGGTCCCAGGATGCTTGTTTCCGGTCCAGGGAGGACATGGCTTGGCAGTTCGGGCTAGACTGTTCCCACAAGGAACAGGGTCAAGACTGATTTGCATATGGCGGGGTCCAAACTGGGGTGGTGTGGTGAGTGTGAGAAGGTGGGTTGGTATATGCTGTCCACTAGTTAAAGTGGGCATCTTGTACCAGGCCACACGACCCTTATGCTGTATGAGGTCAAAGATAACCTTTAGAAAGTATCCTAGTGGTAGCTGTGGAGAGCAGCCTTCAGGCTTAATCTTGAAGGAATGTAAAGCAGCTTGTTTTACCAGAATATCACCTCCTGAATGACCAAATGAAAGGAGAACCACACAGTAGTTATATAAAAATATGTATTTATTAATATAACACTCTCTACTAATCTCTACACGAGATTAGAACATAAAGCACACAATACTGTAACGATAGAACATTCGTAAGTAGCAAAATACACAGCGGGCTCCAGGGGGAGACCGAGCCATATACTAAAAAATGGTATAACAATCACGACTTGACTAGACACAGTGCCTAGAGCACGTAGAATCGCTGGGACCCCAAGGAACCACCCAGAGGAGTGACACAGGGAGCCCACGGAGGACGGGTGCAGTGTGGGAACACGATCGCGTGTTCCGTGCAACTCTATGGGAAAGTCGCGGTTGCAAATTTATAAGTAAAGGACACTTCTAAGAGGACTTCGAGCAAACCCTTTGGAACATAGGGGGTTCTAAGGCCAACCCACCAGTGAGTACTGAAGTACCCGTGTTACCTATCCCAGAGGAGGCGGGTGCATAGGGGTCAAGTGGTGTCGGAAACCTTCGTCGTTTTCAATGGAGGAGTGCAAAGAAGTCCTGCTGCCAGGAGGGCGAAGAATGTCCGGTGGAATCCAAGCCTGGATTCGAGGTGAGAGGAACCTGAAAGCAGAGGGGACAGAGTCTGGGTCACTTCAGGTGACCAGGGGCTCGGTAGTCGAATGCCCACCGATGTTGAGTGCTTCAGGAGTGAAGAAGGGTTGTTTGACTCTGCAGCCACGGGGACCAGCAGACGTCGAGGACGACCAAAGTCCGGAGGTGAGCTGTCCCACGAAGGATGTCGAGAGCTGAGGGGTCGATGTCCGGCTGGAGCACCAACAAGCCTTGGCCACTGCAACCCACGCGGTCAGAGGAAACAGGTTACGGTGAGGACCAGCAAGGTCCAGGGGACTCTCCAAGCAATGGAGACTCAGGGCACGTCTGGAGCAACCAGGTAAGCCCAAGAATTAACAAGGTGACCCTCGCCAGGACCCACAGGCCAACGGACCAGGGATCGTGAGGAGACCTCAAGCAAGTTTGCAAAGCACCAGCCCACAGGACACTCGTGGAGTGGAATCTTCGGTGCAATTACTGCTCGGGGTCGGGACTACACGGAGTCCAATGCACAAGCTCAGGAATCGTCACTAAGCATATGCAACTGCAAATGTACGCGGTGCACAGGGGTTCGGGTTGCACGGTCCCCACGAGGGATACTGGTCTCAGAATTGCTGAGAGGGCAGATCAACCTCTAGGACCTTGGGAACCCACCTCCTGTGTTGCTGAAATCTTCGGAGTCCTCAGGAGCTCGGGAGAAGCAAACCGGTCAGATGCGTTTAGGTGCCTGCATTTGCAGGGGAGTAACTCCTTTACTCCAAGGGAGATTCTTCAGTCGTCCAGCGTCGTGCAGACAGTCGAAGTACTTGGTTTCTTCTTAGCAGAATCTTGTCCAAGTAAAATATAAAGTCCTGTAGCCAGGTTGCCCACTTTATACCCATTGGAAGGGGTTGGAAAGATTCTGGGGACCCTCCTAGGGGAGGGGCAGGACAGAGGGGTGGCTACACCCATGTCCTTTGTACAGTTTCGCGCCAGAGCAGGAGCCAATGGCTCCCAGAACTGGTTTGAGCTGGACTATGCACAGGGACACCAAATGTGCCCCCAGTGCGGACTTTCTGGCACTCTCAGAGTGCACCCACCCAGCCCCAATACACTAAACCCTGTCTGGGAGGTGGTCACACCTCCCTGTGACAGGATACCT
The DNA here is from genome assembly GCA_963921515.1 of Calotriton arnoldi. NCBI lineage: Eukaryota > Metazoa > Chordata > Amphibia > Caudata > Salamandridae > Calotriton > Calotriton arnoldi. The sequence goes on from CAWUFW010008400.1 coordinate 684,275, forward strand.
ATTGTCATGCCTTCCTCTGCGCGAGCTTGGCTCAGCAGTAGGAGGGCAGAACCGTGTCTGTGGCTGGCAGCATCCATTTTGTGCTGCCCAGGTCGTGAAAGCTGGTAGCGGGTAGACCGGTGACCCACAGTAGTGGTTCTAGAAGGGTGGAATCATACCTCCCACACCAATTACTGGTGTGGAGGTATGATTCCAAGGTGTTTGACACCAAACACAACATGTTTCTAAGCAGCCGTTTTAAAGTTAGCATTTACAGCGAGGTTATAATGCACTTAAACATATATGTCTGGCTGCATCAGACAACCCCGGAGAATGGTCTCCGAAGGCTGCAGAGGGGCTCTGCTCATGCAGGGGCACCCTCTCACGTAAAACCCAGCACCCTGCCTTCAGTATTGATAAGGCCTGCCATAGGGGTGACTGATAAGTTTTTAAGTGTAGTGATTTAGATAGATATAGTGAACCTATATCTTAAGTAAGTGGTGCAAGCACCAGCTTACACAGTCTGCGGTAGCAGGCTGGTCGTGTCAATTTGAATGGCCTCTCAGGGGTGGCATAATACATGCTTCAGCCCATGAGAGGCCTCAGGGGTACCTATGCCCTGGGTACATGGTGTACCATATACTAGGGACTGATAAGGGTACCCCAGTAGCCAATCAGGAGTGTACCTAAAGTACATACATAGCAATTTAAGGGAGAAAGCAGATAGACTGGGGTCCTGGATAGCAGGATCTGAGTCAGACTAGTCAAAAACAGTGTGACATCAGCAAAAAGTGGGGGTAACCATAAGAAGCAGATACTACTTTCCTACACAACCCCCCCCAAACGCAAGGACATTAAACTAGCCTTGACCAGTTGAGTCTTCATGTTCTAAGTGGAAATATCTGGAGAGTCCATCTGCATTGGCATGGTTACTCCCAGGTCTATGTTCCACTGTATAGTCCATCCCCTGTAGGGAAATGGACCACCTCAAAAGTTTGGGGTTTTCACCCTTCCTCTGTTTTAGCCATAAGAGGGGCTTATGGTCTGTCTGAACAATGAAGTGAGTGCCAAACAAGTATGGCCTCAACTTCTTCAGAGCCCAAACCACAGCAAAGGCTTCCTCTCAATAGCTGACCAACGTTTCTCTCTGGGGGTCAGCCTTCTGCTAATAAAAGCTACTGGCTGATCCTGACCCTCTTCATTCAGTTGTGATAACACAGCCCCTACCCCCAACTCAGATGCATCAGTTTGAACAATGAATTGTTTGGAATAGTCAGGACTTTGCAGAATGGGAGCAGTGCACATGGCCTGCTTAAGGTCATCAAATGCCTTTTGACAGCTAACTGTCCACTGAACTTTCTTAGGCATTCTTTTGTAAGTTAAGTCATTCAAAGGGGTCACTATGGAGCCATATCCTTTGACAAACCTCCTGTAGTACCCAGTCAGGCCCAAGAAAGCTCTGACCTGAGTCTGGGTAGTTGGAGCAACCCAATCCATGATGGTTTGGATTTTGCTCTGCAATGGTTGAACGTGTCCTCCACCCACAAGGTGGCCTAGGTATACAACCTTACTCTGCCCTATCTGGCACTTGGTGACCTTGATAGTGAGGCCTGCCTTTTGCAGGGCCTCTAGAACATTTCTCAGGTGGACCAGGTGATCGTCCCAGGTGGAGCTAAAGACAGCAATATCATCTAGATAAGCTGCACTATAGGCTTCCAGACCTGTGAGAACTTTATTCACCAGCCTTTGAAATGTGGCAGGTGCATTCTTCAAGCCAAAAGGCATCACCACAAATTGGTAGTGCCCACTAGGGGTTGAAAATGCTGTTTTTAGTTTAGCATCCTCAGCTAATCTGATTTGCCAGTAACCAGCTGTAAGGTCAAATGTACTTAAGAACTTGGCTGAGGCCAAAGTATCAATTAGTTCATCTGCCCTGGGAATTGGATGAGCATCAGTCCTAGTGACTGCATTGAGTCCCCTGTAGTCAACACAGAACCTCATCTCTCTCTTACCACCCTGGGTGTGAGGTTTTGGTACTAAGACTACTGGACTAGCCCAAGGGCTATCTGAGGGCTCTATTACTCCCAGTTCCATCATCTTCTGGACTTCAGTCCTGATACAGTCCCTGACATGGTCAGGTTGCCAGTAAATCTTATTTTTAACAGGCAGACTGTTGTCACCTGTGTCCACCTCATGGGTGCACCAGATAGTCTGACTAGGAGTCAGTGAAAACATATGTCTGTACTGATTGAGGACCTTCCTACAATCAGTCTGTTGCTGTTCAGTGAGGCTGCCTGTCAAGGCTACTCCATCAACTGAACCATCATCAGGGTTCTGTGAGAGGAGGTCAGGGAGTGGGTCACTCTCTTCCTCCTGTCCCTCATCAGTAGCCATGAGCAAGCCCATGTCTGCCCTGTCCACATATGGCTTGAGCCGGTTCACATGGAGCACCCTATGGGGGCTCCTGGGAGTTCCAAGGTCCACCGGGTAGGTAACCTCTCCCTTTTGCTCAAGAAGGTATGGGGCCCACTCCACTTGTCTTGGAGAGCTGCTGGGGCCACAGGCTCCAACACCCATACCTTCTGTCCTGGCTGGTATACAGTCAAAACAGCCTTTTGGTCATGCCAGGCTTTTTGCAATTCCTGGCTAGCCTCAAGGGTTTTGGATGCCTTCTTCATATACTCAGCCATCCTGGAGCGGAGACCAAGTACATAGTCCACTATGTCCTGTTTAGGTGGTTTGAGAGGTAACTCCCATCCCTCCTTAACTAAACATAAGGGACCCCTAACTGGATGTCCAAACAGAAGTTCAAAAGGGCTGTAGCCAACCCCCTTCTGAGGAACCTCTCTGTAGGCAAAGAGAAGGCAGGGCAAAAGGATGTCCCATCTGCGCCTAAGCTTTTCAGGGAGACCTTTTATCATGCCCTTGAGGGTTTTGTTGAATCTCTCAACTAACCCATTGCATTGTGGATGATAGGGTGTGGTGAATTTGTAATTCACTCCACACTCCTTCCACATAGCAGTCAGATAACCAGACAAAGTTTGCAGCTCTGTCTGATACTACCTCCTTAGGGAAACCCACTCTGGAAAAGATTCCCAGGAGAGCTCTAGCCACAGCAGGAGCTGTGGTAGTCCTAAGGGGAATTGCCTCTGGATACCTAGTGGCATGGTCCACCACCACTAGTATGAATCTGTGCCCAGATGCAGTTTGAGGATCCATGGGACCAACAATGTCAATCCCAACCCTCTCAAAGGAAACCCCACCACAGGTAGTGGTATCAGGGGGGCCTTTGTAGTACCACCTGCCTTACCACTGGCTTGGCAAGTGATACAGGAGCGACAAAACACCTTTGTGCCCTCTGACATGTGAGGCCAATGAAAGTGAGGGACAATTCTGTCCCAGGTCTTGTTTTGGCCTAAGTGTCCTGCTAATGGGATATCATGTGCCAGTGTCAATAGGAAGCCTCTAAACTTCAGAGGTATAACCAACCTCCTGGTAGCACCAGGCTTGGGGTCTCTACCCTCTGAGTATAAAAGTCCATCATCCCAGTAGATCCTATGGGACCCACTGGCACTCCCAGCAGCCTCAGCAGCAGCTTGCTGTCTGAGGGGTTCAAGAGAGGGGCAGCTCAGCTGCTCCTGGCTCAGCCTGCCCTGGAAGGGCCCCCTGTCCCCAAGAACTCAACCTTGTCAGGTTCAAGTTCCTCTGAGACAGTTCCTTCACAGGGACTGAGATCATCTCCCTCAAGAGACTGATCCTCACTCTGAGGCAGGGGGGAAGACACTGCCTTACCCCTACTGCTCCTTCTCTTGGAAGGCACCTGGTCCATTATTCCAGGATCCAGGGCCTGTTCAGTGGAAGACATTTTTGCCTGTGACCTAGTCATGGCAAACACATCTGCAGGGATGCCCAGCATTTCTGCATGTGTCCTGAGTTCCACTTCAGCCCAAGCTGAAGTCTCCAAATCATTGCCCAACAAGCATTCTACAGGGAGGTCTGAGCTAACCACAACTTTCTTAGGGCCAGTTACCCCTCCCCAGGTGAAATTCACAACTGCCAAGGAATGGTCTGTCCTGACATTGCTTGCATTGGTCACTTGGTACAGCTCACCTAGTATGATCTGTTCAGGGGCCACAAGATCTTTGGTCACCATTGTGACACTTGCACCTGTGTCCCTGTATGCCATGGCCTCCTTACCATTGATCAAAGGCTGTTGTCTGTACTTGCCCAGATTAATGGGACTGACAAATAATGAGGCAATATCCATGCCTCCATCACAGACTAACACAGCCTGAGTTGGAATTCTGACTAGGCCAGAATCCATCTCAGATCCCAGGGTTAACCCTACTATACCCTTGTTCTGTACACCACCACTTGGAACTGAGCTAGGGGGAACAGTTGCCTTAGGGGCAATGGTGGCTGGAGTAGATTCCTTGGCCTTTGGACAATTGGCATCTTTTGTCCAATGGGTCTTCTCTCTGCAGAGAGGACACCAAGGTTTCTTTTTGCCTTTTCCCTTGTTAGACTGTGACTCCCCCCCAGATGCAGGTTTGTGGGGCCCTTGTGAAGACTTCTGGTCTTTACCCTTCTCCCCACCCTTATCTGAGGTCTTAGCATCTTGCTTCTTTTGGTCACCACCTTGATTCTGAGTTTTCTGCTTCACCCTGGTTCTGACCCATTTGTCTGCCTTCTTTCCCAATTCTTGGGGAGAGGTCAGATCAGAATCAACGAAGTACTGATGCAACAACTGATTTTGGCAATTATTAAGGATCTACTCCCTCATAATTAAATTGTACAATCCTTTAAAATCACACACCTTACTGCCAAGTAACCAGCCTTCCAGAGCCTTAGTAGCACAATCTACAAAGTCAACCCAGCCCCGAGTCTGTGCCTTCTGGGTGTCTCTGAACTTAATCCTGTACTGTTCAGTGGTTAAGCCAAACCCATCAATGAGAGCACTCTTCAAGACTGAGTATTGTGGGGGCGTGGCTTAGCCGGCTGCAAGATGGCCGCACCTTGAGTGGGCTCTGCCGGCCAAGCCACATATCTGTTCAAAATCCTGCAGACACAGTGCCCATCGCTGCTAAACACCGCGCCTTCACCACTTACCCGACCCGGTGGCCCGGATTGGTCACCCTCTCGTCTTCCTACGACGCTGCTGGGCTGAGGTTCACCGCTGCGGGTGTCCCAGGCCTGGGCTCCGCGGCTGGCGCGGCCGACCCGGCCCCTTCGAGGCTGTCTGCGGGCTGCTTCCAGACTCCTGATCCTTCTCCGACGTTCCGCCTCCGCAACCCTTTCGCCTGGGCTGGTGAGTGCCATTGCTGTGGGGGCATGTGGTGGCGGGACTGGGGGGGCGCTAGTCGAACCGCCCAGCTTGTTCATGCGCGGGCGCCGTGCTTCATTCACCGGCGCCCGCCGCTTAGGCCTCTCCACATCGGGCCGGGCGACGCGGGCGGCACGCTCCCCTAGATTCCCCGCTGCGTGCCGCCCCCCTCCCGCTGTGGCACGCCGGTTCCCTGAGGCATCCTGCTGCAGCTGCTGTGCTGGCCGCGCTGCCCCTTCAGCCCCGTCGTCGCGGAGGCCTCCGGGGGTGATCTTCCTGCGGCTGTCTGCGTGCTGGGCATCCGCCCTGGGGAGACGCGCCTGCCGCTCATCGCCACTGATTTTGGGCGCCGACGGCCTCATTCACTGCCCGCCGGCCCCCCCACCGGGCCCGCGCCGGCTGATATCATTGCCTGGGAGCTCCTGTTTCCCTCCTCTCAGATCCGGTCCTGCACTTGATCTCCTGTGTGGCGCTGTTCATCCGCCCTCTGCTGGGCCTTTCTGCCGTGGATACCCGGTGCCTGAGGTGCCTACGACCTCACACTCCTCTGGCCTGTAACTGGACTGTGCTATCGGCCGCCTTCTTGGGGGTCCCCTCACCCGGGCGTCGCGCTGTGAAGGAGCACCCACTGTTCACAGTGCGCCTTTACATGCTCCTGGCCTGCATCCTCCTACGACGCCTGCGGCTGGGCTGGCACCGCTGTTCCCTCTGCTTCTCTGGCGGCCCTGCACGTACCTCATCAACTCTACCGCCACACCGGTCTGGTCCACCCTTCACACGCCAGGCCCCGTTGCTTCTCTCCCGGACTTTGGGCCCGTTGAACATTTGCTTCGACCCCTTGGCGTTGGGTTCTATCCCTGGCGGCCTCCGCGCCACACTCGCCTCTGGCATACCAGTTAACTGCCTCTGCCCACCGCCACACCCGCCTGCTGGCCCTGTGAATCCGCCATCTTCTGAGCTGCTATACCGCCTTCGGGCGAAACGTTCTTCTCCTTGCTCCATAGCCTTTTTTCCGCTGCTTGACCGCTCCCCCAGTCATGGGAAGAACCGACCCCAAGCAGCCCAAAATCGCCTTCGATCAGCGACGCCAGACGCGCCAGGAGGGCGCGGGCACTGACGGAGGGGACTCCCTGACTCCATCCGACATGGCTCCTACTCGCGAGGACGACCTAAAGGCCATCATGCTGGACGTCAAGTCCACTGTCACCGGCATAGCGGCCCAGCTAGATCAACTGTCAGCCCACCTGGACACAGTGAAGGCCAGAGTCGACTCCCACGACACCCGCCTCCTGCATGTAGAGGCCAGGATGTCGGACGCGGAGGACGCCGCCACCCAAGATCGTCAGAAACTGCTGCAAATGGACAAAATACTGGACCTCATCCGGAACAAGAACGAGGATTTGGAGGCGCGCTCCCGCAGGAGCAACCTCCGCATCACGGGAGTGCCCGAATCCACCAACATCTCCCGTATGGAGGACTATGTGGAACAGTTGGTTCGTGAGCTCTTTGGCGACATTCTTTCACCTGTCTTAATTGTCGAGCGGGCCCACCGCTCCCTCGGCCCTCGCCCTGCCCCTGGCCTCCGGCCCGCCCCATCATTGCCAAAATCTTGAACTTCAGGGACCGCGACGCCATTCTACGGGCGGCCAGGGAGAAAGGGGAAATCCGGCATCAGGGAAACTCCCTGTCGTTCTATCCCGACTACACCACTGCGGTCCAGGCGGCTGGCCGTGAATTCCTTCCGGCGAAACGACTCCTCCAGAAGCACGAGATCTCCTACTCATTGGCATACCCTGCCAAACTGCGCGTCAAACAGGGCTCCAAGACTCTCTTTCCAGACCCCAGAGAGGCGTTGGCATTTTCTAAAAAACTAGACAGGTCACATCGTTCTTCGCCTGCCAACTCCCAAGCTGCTGCTGAAGTCAATCTCAGTGATAATGACTGACCTGCTTGCACGTTTTGTCTTCTTTATGCTCTTGGGTCTTTTCGTCACTCAGGATCTTGGTTCGAATGGGGACTATTGTATTTATGTTGACTCCTAGGCCATCACAGTTCATATCCTTGCCGTTGGCATGGTGTCCTCTACTTCTTGATGTTCACTCTTTGCTGTCTGCCACCACTTATGGCTTGGCCACCCTGCCTTTCTGGCAGGGGTGTATGCTGAGCGCTGCCATGCCCTCACTGGATGATTCCCATCTTGGACACAGTTCTTTCCCGTCCTAGTTGTGGGTTCCTGGGGTGGGAATGGGTGGTTCCTCAGCCTGATTGGGGGTTGGTGTGGGAGTGGGGTTGTGGGGGTTTTTGTTTTGGGGGTGGGCTCGGGTGGTTGGGTGTTGGGGGCCTGGGATTTGCGACCTCCTAATGAGGCACTACTGTTCTAGTGTTCATTGGCTCACATATTGAGCCCTTTCATGTCAAGTCTCCTCTCTTCTGCTGTCCAAACTCCTGTTGGGGGGATTGTATTGTCCGATTTGTTGCCTCCTCATGAAGACCATATTGTATTTTTGATTGCACTGTTTCACTGTGATTCCACGGCTATTGCACTGTTACTCTTCCTCGTTATCCACTGCACAGCTCAGCGCATCTGCACACAGTTTCTGCCTTCTCCATTTCCCCTTTTCGGCACCCCGTCCTTTGATACTGCACCATGACTGACACTACACTTTGGACCTGGAATGTTCGTGGGCTTAACGACCACCGCAAGGCAAGACTGGTGCATGCCCACCTCATTCGGCATAAGGTGGACATTTGTTTTTTTACAAGAGACCCATTTGCTACCTGCCACCTCCTCCAGGCTCCTTTCCCGTTAATGGGGTGAAATCCACTCTTCCTTCTACTCAAACTACTCACGGGGGGTGTCCATATTGCTGCGCAAAGGGCTCCCATGGCAGACCTCCCAAGTGTTTATTGATTCTGGGGGGCGATTTGTGATTTTACATGGCACCCTTCGGGCCCAGCCTCTGACGCTTGCTGCCTTGTACGGTCCAAAATGCGACGACCCGGACTTCTTTGCGCAAGTCTGGCACCACATCTCATCCTTTGGCCCCGCTGCGCTCCTCTGGGGGGGTGATTTTAATGTTACATTGTCCGCCGCTTTAGACCGGTCCGGCATTCATGCCCCCCCACCCGCGCGCAGTTTCACTCCTCAGCTCCATTCTCTCGGACAATTCCCTGTACGACGCGTGGCGTCATGCCCACCCTGCTGTGCGGGAGGGCACCTGTGTCACTGGTACCCGCCGCTGCTGGTCCCGACTAGATTTGTGGATCACCACTCCGGACGCCTTGGTCTGGCTTACCTCTGTTGATCACATGGCGCGCACCCTCTCAGATCATGCCCCCGTTTGTCTATCCCTCCGTCTTCCACATTCCCCCGGTCGTGCCTTCTCCTGGCGGCTTCCCCCTAACGCGCTACGTGACTCAGTCTTCTGTGACGAAATACAAACTGCAATCGCAAATTATTTCGAGCTCAACGAGGGTTCTGTGGACTCTCCATCTACGCTTTGGGAAGGGTTTAAAGTCGTCATCCGTGGGGAATGTATCTCCAAGCAGTCCGGCATCCTCCGCTCCATCCGCGGCACTCTTGCCAAACTGGAAGGCGAGATTAAGGTACTCGACGCTTCTCACACCCGGGACCCGCACCCTGACACGCTTGCTCAGATACGCGGGAAACTCACTGACTTCGCCGACGAGGCCAACAGAGAACTTGCATTTCTCGGTAGGGAGGCACGTGCACGCCGTTTTGGTGAGGGTGACCACCCTGGCAAAACTCTTGCCAACCTCCTCCGCCAGCCTCGGGCTGCATCCTACATCACCGCCCTTCAGGACGGCGGCCCTGCCCGTACTACCTCCCCTGAGGAAATTAAGGCGCGCGTCACTACATTTTATGTACAACTCTACACGGCCGGATCGGTACCACTGCGTGGTACCAAGCTCCTCTGGCTTGGTAATTCCCATCGGGAGTTCCTTGACGAGCCCTTCTCTAAAGAAGAAATTTTAGCGGCAATCAACAGCATGCCCGGTGACAAGGCCCCCGGTTCGGATGGCCTGCTGGCCTCCTTCTACAAAGCTTTTGCCCCACTTTTGATTCCTCATCTAGCCTCCATGTATAATGAATCTTTCGAAACGGGTCAGTTCCCCCCGTCGCTGCGTGAGGCATTATTGACTCTACTCCTAAAACCGGACAAACCACCCGAACGACGAGACTCCTACCGTCCTCTATCCCTCATCAATACAGACAATAAAATTTTTGCCAAATTGCTTGCTTCCCGTCTTCTTCCTCTCATGCCGCTCATTGCCCACCCAGACCAGTCCGGTTTTATCCCCAGACGCGCGACCTCTCACAACCTCCGGACCATTTTCTCCATCCTCCATCAAATTAATCCCGCGCTTCCGGCAGTGGCCGCCATGCTCGATGCCACCAAGGCCTTCGACACCTTGGAGTGGCCCTTCCTCTTATCTCCTTCCCCGGTTGGGTTTTAGCCAGGTCTTCCTACGTAAAGTGCTTCTCCTTTACACTCTTCCTACTGCCCGTCTCCGTATAAACGGACAGATTTCTGAGCCTATCCCCATCGGGCGCGGTACTCGGCAGGGTTGTCCGCTGTCCCCAATGCTATTCGCTGTTGCAATGGAGCCCCTTGCGGCTCGTCTCCGGCAACATCATACCCAGAGAGGCATCGGCTTTGCGGCCCGTGCCCTGCTAGTCTCTATGTATGCGGACGACGTTACTCTTTATGTCCGCAACCCCCAAGAGAACCTCAGCCCACTGGTCCGTGAGGTGATACGCTTTGGTGGCTACTCAGGAATTCAGGTCAACTGGAATAAGTCTGTACTGTTCCCCCTGACAGACGCCACAACACCCTTTGTTCCCGACTATCCCTTTGTGTGGGCATCGGAGCCCACTAGATATCTGGGCATTTGGTTAAGCAGGGATGTGGATTAACTTTGGAGAGTTAACTTTGGCCGTGTAGTGGACTGGTTTGAGTCCAAGATCTCTCTTTGGAACCGGCTGCCACTTTCGTTGGCCGGGCGCATTGCCATCGCCAAGATGGTGGTACTTCCGAAGTTTTTATATTTATTCATCAATATCCCCATCCCTCTCACCGCTCACTTCTTCCGTAAGGTTCGCTCTCTGCTTATCACCCTCATTTGGGCCGGTCGTCAACCCCGGATCGCTTACATCACCCTCACGCTTCCGATGTCGCGTGGCGGGCTTGGCGCCCCGGACTTCAAGCTGTATGCCCTCAGCGCTCAGGCCAGTTTTCTTCATTTCTGGCTCCACCCCACTCCGTTCCAACCTCACATCGCGGTGGAGGCTGACATCGCCGCCCCGTGGCCGCTCACGACTGCCCTATTCGCCCCGGCGCAACTCCTTCGCACTGAAATCGACACGGTTGAGACCCTGCGCTGGGCTTGGAACGGGCTCCGCAAATTCTCTGGCTCGGATATGCTTTCCGCGAACACTATGCCAATCGCTCATCACCCCGCCTTTCCTCCTCTTCAGTCTTCCGGGATGGTCAAGCATGCCACTCGGCTGGGCCTCTCCACGGTGTCGGACCTCTACCCTCGGGATACATTCTTCTCGCCTGCCACCGATTCTGGCCCCATGGACACCCTGTTATACTACCAACTCAGAGCTGTTTGCAAGAAGCTTCACTCCACATTTCCCCAAACCCCCCCTTCGATGGCCGCCCTCGATCTTCTCTATGCATCCCCCTCTCCTAAAAAGTTGGTCTCTAAAATCTATGCCTACACGCTAGCAGCGTCTTCCATCTCCACTGACCGGGCGCGCGTTGCATGGGGTGAAGATCTGGGAGCCGAAATTTCTCAAGCCGACTGGTTATATTGTTGCAATCAGATCAAACGCCTCTCCCCAAACTATCGCTTGCGCCTTATTCACTTCAAGTACATACATCGGTTATATCGGACTCCTGCCCAACTTCACAAATTGGGACTCATTACTAGTGATAGATGTCTGCGCTGCTCTGCGCCCGCGGCAGACTTCTCTCACCTCGCCTGGCTGTGCCCCCGGGTTTCCGCATATTGGCGCGAGGTCTGCGCTGCCATTTCTGCAATCACTTCGTCACTGATCCAACCCGACCCTCTGCTTTGCCTCTTAGGCTTTGTTAAATTTTGTCCGGACGCCACCCGTCGCTTTACTGCCATGCTGCTGGTCCTCGCGCGGCGTAGGGTCTCCATGTGTTGGGGGTCGCAAGCCTGCGCCTAAGGTTGCCCTCTGGCTTGAAGACGCTTCCCGCTGCCAAACCCTCCTGTCTTAGTTCTGGGACCTTCAACCAGCCAGGTCTCGCCCACTTGACATTTGGGGCCCACTTGTGACCTACCCCCTAAGTCATAATTCACAACGCCCTGCGACCTCTCCCGCGCTCCCCGCCGGCGGCCGCCGGTGAAGGTCCATGAGCGGTTTCCTCTCTGCCTCCGCCTCCCCCCTCTGCCTTTCTACCCCACTCATGGCGCCTCTATCTGATATATGTTTCATCTCCTCTGTGGTTATCGGCGATTGTTTTCTGGCATGGTCTTCAAATGTCGCAATGGCTAAGATTGCCTCTGCTGTGCTGTATTGTACTGTTGTGCTCACTTCCTCGAAACTGTGGAATCCTGTAGATGTGCTGTGCATTTTTCTCAATAAAGGTTTTTGAAAAATTAAAAAAAAAAAAAAAGACTGAGTAATTGTCAGCATCCTCTTCTCTAACAGTGAGGAGCTTATCTCTACCTTTGTCAGCAAAGGAGATCCACAAGATAGCTGCCCACTGCTCCTGAGGGACCCTCTGTACTTTACAGGCCCTCTCTAGTGCAGTTATCCATTTGTGGATGTCATCCCCACTCTGATAGGGAGGGACTATCTTGTTCAGGTTCCTATGATCATGAGAATGCTCTCTAGTTCTAGGGACACTGTTGCTGCCACCATGGGACTCTAGTCCCAATCTTCTTGTTGCTCTTTGGAGCTCTAGGGATTCCCTGTCTAGGGCCAATTGCTCTTTCTTGAGCCTGAGCTTGACTCTCTCAAGCTCCAGAAATTGGCACTGTCTATCATAGGAGGATTCCCTCTTGTTTGATATAGAAGTCCCTACAGAAGTACCTGAGTGATTAGACTCCACAGAGAGAGTTCTGGATCTTCTAGGTAAACTCTGCACTCTTCCTGGAGTAAAGAGAGGGCCACTGGGGCCTTCTCCCCCACCTGAAGGAACATCTTGGTTGTCCAGGTTAGAATCATCTTGATTCTCCTGGTCAGGGTTTGATTCCAGGTCAAAGAAGGTTTCACTTCCTGCCCTTTCCTCATTCCCTGCCCCACCCACTCTATCTACCTCATCAGACCCTGGGGTCTTCCTAAGGTCATCTAAGAGCAAAATCTCAATGAGACGTTGGGTGTTCGCTGTTCTCCCTGTCTTCAGCTTCCTAGATGCACACATGGCTCTCAATTCTGGGAATGAGATGCCATTGTATCTAGTTGGCAGAGAGCCACTGGCTTCTTCTCTAGAAGACATACTAGTGTTGTGTGGTGTAGGCACCTACCTAACCTAGTGGAGACTAACGCTCTTGAGTTGGAGAAAGGGTGTGCTAGACCCTTGGCTTACCCAACTTCAAGTTCAGTAGAACTTACTTATTCTAATCTTGAAGTATTATATGTGCCTAATACTTAGTGGTTTTCAGTTAATCATTCAATGAGATTTATCTGGTAAAACAATCGCAAGCTTGAATCCCAACCGCTGCACACCAATGTGAGAAGGTGGGTTGGTATATGCTGTCCACTAGTGAAAGTGGGCACCTTGTACCAGGCCACACGACCCTTATGATGTATGAGGTCAAAGATAACCTTTAGAAAGCTCTCCTAGTGGTAGCTGTGGAGAGCAGGCTTAATCTTGAAGGAATGTAAAGCAGCTGTTTTACCAGAATATCACCTCCTGAATGACCAAATGAAAGGAGAACCACACAGTAGTTATATAAAAATATGTATTTATTAATATAACACTCTCTACTAATCTCTACACAAGATTAGAACATAAAGCACACAACACTGTAACGATAGAACATTCGTAAGTAGCAAAATACACAGTGGGCTCCAGGGGGAGACCGAACCATATACTAAAAAAATGGTATAACAATCACGACTTGACTAGACACACTGCCTAGAGCACGTAGAATCGCTGGGACCCCAAGGAACCACCCAGAGGAGTGACACAGGGAGCCCACGGAGGACGGGTGCAGTGTGGGAACACGACCGCGTGTTCCGTGCAACTCTATGGGAAAGTCGCGGTTGCAAATTTATAAGTTAAGCACACTTCTAAGAGGACTTCGAGCAAACCCTTTGGAACATAGGAGGTTTTAAGGACAACCCACTTGTGAGTACCGAAGTACCCGTGTTACCTATCCCAGAGGAGCCGGGTGCATAGTGGTCAAGTGGTGTCGGAAACCTTTGTCGTTTTCAATGGAGGAGTGCAAAGAAGTCCTGCTGCCAGGAGGACGAAGAATGTCCGGTGGAATCCAAGCCTGGATTCAAGGTGAGAGGAACCTGAAAGCAGAGGGGACAGAGTCTGGGTCACTTCAGGTGACCAGGGGCTCGGTAGTCGAATGCCCACCGATGTTGAGTGCTTCAGGTGCGAAGAAGGGTTGTTTGACTCTGCAGCCACGGGGACCAGGAGACGTCGGGGACGACCAAAGTCCGGAGGTGAGCTGTCCCACGAAGGATGTCGAGAGCTGAGTGGTCGATGTCCGGCTTGAGCACCAACAAGCCTTGGCCACTGCAACCCACGCGGTCAGAGGAAACAGGTTACGGTGAGGACCAGCAAGGTCAAGGGGACTCTCCAAGCAATGGAGAGTCAGGGCACGTCTGGAGCAACCAGGTAAGCCCAAGAATTAACAAGGTGACCCTCGCCAGGACCCACAGGCCAACGGACCAGGGATCGCGAGGAGACCTCAAGCAAGTTTGCAAAGCACCAGCCCACAGGACACTAGTGGAGTGGAGGCCGGAAATCTTCGGTGCAATTACTGCTCGGGGTCGGGACTACACGGAGTCCAATGCACAAGCTCGGGAATCGTCACTAAGCATATGCAGCTGCAAATGTACGCGGTGCACAGGGGTTCGGGTTGCACGGTCCCCACGAGGGATACTGGTCTCAGAATTGCTGAGAGGGCAGATCAACCTCTAGGACCTCGGGAACCCACCTCCTGTGCTGCTGAAATCTTCAGAGTCCTCAGGAGCTCGGGAGAAGCAAAACGGTCAGATGCGTTTAGGTGCCTGCTTTTGCAGGGGAGTAACTCCTTTACTCCAAGGGAGATTCTTCAGTCGTCCAGCGTCGTGCAGACAGTCGAAGTACTTGGTTTCTTCTTAGCAGAATCTTGTCCAGGTAAAATCTAAAGTCCTGTAGCCAGGATGCCCACTTTATACCCATGGGAAGGGGTTGGAAAGATTCTGGGGACCCTACTAGGGGAGGGGCAGGAGACAGAGGGGTGGCTACACCCATGTTCTTTGTCCAGTTTCGCACCAGAGCAGGAGCCAATGGCTCCCAGAACTGGTTTGAGCTGGACTATGCACAGGGACACCAAATGTGCCCCCAGTGCAGACTTTCTGGCACTCTCAGAGTGCACCCACCCAGCCCCAATACACTAAACCCTGTCTGGGAGGTGGTCACACCTCCCTGTGACAGGATACCTATTGTCATGCCTTCCTCTGCGTGAGCTTGGCTCAGCAGCAGGAGGGCAGAAGCGTGTCTGTGGCTGGCAGCATCCATTTTGTGCTGCCCAGGTCGTGAAAGCTGGTACCGGGTAGACCGGTGACCCACAGTAGTGGTTCTAGAAGGGTGGAATCATACCTCCCACACCAGTTACTGGTGTGGAGGTATAATTCCAAGGTGTTTGACACCAAACACGATGTTTCTAAGCAGCCGTTTTAAAGTTAGCATTTACCGCGAGGTTATAATGCACTTAAACATATATGTCTGGCTGCATCACAGACAACCCCGGAGAATGGTCTCCGAAGGCTGCAGAGGGGCTCTGCTCATGCAGGGGCACCCTCTCACGTAAAACCCAGCACCCTGCCTTCAGGATTGATAAGGCCTGCCATAGGGTTGACTGATAGGTTTTTAAGTGTAGTGATTTAGATAGATATAGTGAAGCTATATCTTAAGTAAGTGGTGCAAGCACCAGCTTACACAGTCTGCGGTAGCAGGCTGGTCGTGTCAATTTGAATGGCCTCTCAGGGGTGGCATAATACATGCTTCAGCCCATGGAAGGCCTCTGGGGTACCTATGCCCTGGGTACATGGTGTACCATATACTAGGGACTGATAAGGGTACCCCAGTATCCAATCTGGAGTGTACCTAAAGTACATACATAGCAATTTAAGGGAGAAAGCAGATAGACTGGGGTCCTGGATAGCAGGATCCCAGTCAGACTAGTCAAAAACAGTGTGACATCAGCAAAAAGTGGGGGTAACCATAAGAAGCAGATACTACTTTCCTACAGTGAGCAAAAGAATGATGGATTTAACCCAGATCCTTGTGACTGGGGGTGAATGCTTGCATTGTCCAGCATTCCGTCCATCAATTGTTTCTTTTGCATATGTCGCCCTAAGTGGGAAGGGTATGCCCAGACGTGGGTCCCGTGCTCACTACACCACTGGATTCAAGCTAGCCTGGCTGATGAAGGGTGATGCCCTGAAACGGGTCCCAGGATGCTTGTTTCCGGTCCAGGGAGGACCTGGCTTGGCAGTTCGGGCTGGACTGTTCCCACAAGGAACAGGGTCAAGACTGATTTGCATATGGCTGGGTCCAAACTGGGGTGGTGTGGTGAGCAAAAGAATGATGGATTTAACCCAGATCAGGGTGAATGCTTGCATTGTCCAGCATTCCGTCCATCAATTGTTTCTTTTGCATACAGCAAGCAGTACAGCAAACGAAGTGGAGTTGTCCCAGTTACATTACAGTCAGACCTACACATATAAAGCACGTAACTCAAGAGGGTGCAGAAAACATAATTAAAACTCTGTACCTGGTAATGCTTTGACTTCAACATTATGACCTGACTGTCATTGACTGCAAACAAAAAAACTGACCACTCACTGTTTTGCCCTAATTCCAATAAATGTGTCATCTCTTTAACAGTACAAACTTTTCCCAAAAATCGGGACTCACTGTTAAACATTAAGGCCCACATTATGAACGGCGCATAAATTCCAATGTGCCAGATAGTTTTTGTTTTTCACACCAGAATACTGTGTGAAACTCCAGGGATAAAAAGGTGGGGTTAGTGGAAACACCAACAACCCCACGTTATTTCCCCACCCCAAATTATTGGGACAGCCAGTAAAGGTATTTTCGGGGTGGGGAAATAAGGGAATTTTAACGGGCAACTCATGAGAACCTATATGGAGGATATGCCTCAACAAAACCATTCTCAAATGGTTCATACGTGTAAGTGCTTGTGCCTAATTTTCAACAAGAACCTAAACACATTCTTACCGGATGGCAATAATGCTAGAGCTGGCAAGTTTTCCCATAACTCCTTAACAGAGACCAAAAGTGTCTTAGTGTGATATACTCTGGGTGCATTTCTACTTGACTGCTTTTCCATTTTCCTCATGAAATCCATTTAGACATTGCTTCTAAGGCAGCCTAATGTAGTTTAATGGCTCCATCTGAAATTACTGCGTTTGTGTTTTTATCTCAATAAGGCAGAACAAACCAACAGCCAACTGAGAAAATTGGTAACTGAATTCATATAAAAAAATTCTGTTTGGGTCTAGAAGAATTTAAACTGACGGAGGAATCTGTACAGTACCAATAAAAGAAAAGGCCTGAGGATACCAAGTTCCAATTTACAGAAAAACGTATTAAACTGACGGAGGAATCTGTACAGTACCAATAAAAGAAAAGGCCTGAGGATACCAAGTTCCAATTTACAGAAAAACGTATTAAAAAAAACAATATGATAAAAATTAATTGAAAGAATGGCATTGGGTGCAGACGGCGCAGTGAAAAAGTGACTGTGCTCAGTTATATACAGTGTAAACAAGGGCGCACACAAGAGTTTTCATATGTACAAAACAAGGTATGTGGACCACCTTAAATAATTTGACCACATCCTTGTATGCCAAAAAACGTCAGTCTCTACAGTAGTCGCCGATTTTGTGCCCTCAATGGTTGAAAATCAGACGAGGTCACCTGCAGGAACAGATAAGTTGATACAGTCACCACCATTCTACGTAATGTAGAAAGAATGGAAACAGGCCTATTAGTTAAATGCACAGAACTGCGAGATATTCATAGTCACAATAGTGAGTGCAGGACCCAAAGTAAGCAACTATATTCACCTGCAATTTATAAGGCTGGGTGGTACATACAGTAGCCAAAACAGATGTACCCCAATTCAGCAACAGCCATAGAAGAGTTGTCCAAAAGTGCCCACTGGTCACAAGAAATTAAAAAGTCGGATCGCATCAATTTTTTGGTTTTTAATTGGGTTCTCGAGCAGCCGAACTTCTACTCCATTAAGAACTGGGATATCACGGCTCAGGTTTGTCAGAAATCTGTCCAAGTAATTTAGGAACACGTTGAACAATGGTGCTATGCTGCTGCGTCCTTGCCCTGTAATCCAGTGTAAGTGAAAAACTGTTTATACGATCCAGCAACTTCTCTGACCATGCCTAACCAAACAACAACAATGGCACAAGCCCACTTCAGACCACAACATGATACACACACACCCCGTTAGAATTCCCTTCCATCAGACTACACATCAGGCATGACACATCACACTACTACCCAAAAATCCAATATAATAATTTCAAAATCGGCGGCACTACAAGTCAGACCAGACCCCCCCTTACAGTAAAGGTACACTTTCCCTGTGGCAACTCTCTAGCAATTTGCGCAGCCCCACACACAACACTTTCACACAGTCCCCTCTATCACGGCCATCTCACTTTAAACACTACCTCTTTATTACGTTGCTCTCCATCACACTGCACCACAAATCAACCATCAATAATGCCATATGACTATGTGAACCCAGGAAACACATTATAGCACTCATCCCAGAAACACTCTGCCCCACACACTCCACTTCAATCCACCATTCGCCTAACAAAACAAACAGTAACATCACAACAGTGCAAACTTACAACACTCCAAAACATGTTCCCCCCTACAGCGACTCAACTTCTCTTCAATACACTATTTCAGACAAGCACAATCTACACAACCTTTTACTACCCACTGCTTCAGACTTGCTCTCTCTGCAGCTCACCCTCAATCCTGCACTCTCCCAACGCAATAACAATGTGCACCTATTAATCACTTTTCACAACACCGTTATATTTCACCAAGCACACCAATGTACACCACAACTCATAGTTCTCTCTACTAAAAAGACATCATTTTCAACACCACAACAATCCATAAACCAACACACCAGTTTACTAATCACTCATCACTCAGGGATCCCCCACCACACGCCACGTAGGCAGATGGAACATACACCCACATATTTATAAGTCAAACCACACCATATTACTCTACATTACACATTTAGGCAACAATTCTCCACCTCTCACACCACCTCAAACCATTGCCTCAACACATCACACAACACTCAAAATAATATTAAAACAAACATCCCAACACTCCCACTCAGGAAGACACAAGACTCCAAAACTTCCAGCTATCCTACTTCACTCCCTTCGATCACCACCACCCAACCCTTGCATTGATGCCACACTCATTTCTCTGGCCTCAGAATACTATAGCAGTTCCAATGCCGAACAGCATATATCCTACACAATGATCCACATATCGACTCTTCTGCCACAGTAGGTTTGCTGCCCATCCAAAGAACAGTGCCTACCAACAAGGTTAAGCAAGGCACAGAATATTGACAACTAACTAATTCCTTACATATTTGAGTGTGGACTATCAGAGAAACATTTGTTACAACCAAGAGACATCGCTCTTCCATAACCAAGACAAAACTTCCATCCCAAAACTGTATTAACAGCAATGCATTGTCAATCATATTCAACTGTACAATATTCAATAAAGAGTAATTTATATATCAAATTCCGTAATACATTGTATGCAGTTAACCGTATACTTTATTTCTTAATAAATATAAAGTATTAAAAAAGAAAAATATAACTCCCATCTAGCCAAGCTACTAGTTGGTCAAACATTGCCACACTGTTCAACTACTGCAAAAAGCAAGGATAAGGACGATGCTTACTTGTCCTGCCATTGCTATCTGATACGTTTCTGGATCATACGTGCTCCCCTTCTTTTGAGCCTTTTCTACGTAATATATTGTCTATGATGTCAAGAATGCCTCATGTTAAATTTAGATATGGAATCTTGCCACTAACGGCGTTCTGCCTGAAATGGGACAGGTCAAAAGTTAAAAGTGATCTCTGTCCGATGCATGAGAAAGTGCCTGAAACTGTACTGCATCCGTTTTTTTTGTGAAGCTTAAAATTTCCCTCAAAGAAAGTGGATTTTTCCAATCTGTTGCCATCTAGGGATTTGGCAATATTTAGAAGCACTAAGAATTTTTAGCTCATGTACAGATCAATTTACAGTCTATAGTGTGGCAAAATATTTTACCTCTGGGTGGATAATTCATAAGATATCTTTCACACAATTATCGACAAATTGGCGTTCATCCTTTAGGTCTCCACCCTATTGGTCTAAGATCTGTTTCATGATAAAGGACTTTGATGTTTTTATCTTTTGATGTGCATGATGACATTTGATTTTATACTTTTATCTGTAATATTTGAAATGCATGTTTTTTATTTAATTTATTAAGCTCTGCTTTATCAATTATATTTCCGAAATATACACTGAATTGAAAATACTGCCACTGCTTAGGAAAACCCCAGCCTGAATACATAACCTGCCACAATTTTTAGTGCATGAAAACACAGGAGGTGCTTTGGAAGCACGTTCAACCTTTACTTGTCTGGACGACAAACCCACAGCTGTGACCTTGATTTTCAAACAATACTACTGAGCAAGTAGATGAAAGAAAACAAGCCTATCCATTCCATAACTTTATTTCGGTCTCATGGACCATAAAAGTACTTATTCATAAAAAAATCACCAGGGGGGTTAAACACAAATGGATCATACATAGTACATAGCCATACAGTTATTTCATTTATCCAAAAAAAAAAAAAAAAACTGTACAATTGGAAACTTCTAGCCATGATAAAGTGCATATGAAATTCTTCCAGGGGTTAACCTGGTCGTGGGATAAAATGCAACAGGGTCGCATCTATAATAAAAACGTAATACATCAAGAGAATATAGGCAATAAAACAGTTACAAATTAAGAAAATAGATACACGAATAAAAAGAATGGGTTCAATATGAATAGCTAAAACCAAAGTTACTAGTTTAAAAAGGTCCACCGTAAACGCCACATTGAAATTAAAAAGCGAGATACGGCGAAAACGATGGGGGCATAGGTGTCATATTTTAGGACTCTGAGTGCCTCGGCACAATGTACAAAGCCTAGATTCCTGCAAAGTTGGATAAGCCAGCGCTGCCGGGGTACTGTATAGCCGGGGCAGAAAAAAAAAGACATGTAGCACTGTCTCTTCCCTTGTGATTACAGGCAGGGCATCCACCAGATTGAGTTTTGGACCATTTATTTGAGAAGGCATAGAGTGGTAGAGTCCCAAGTCTAAACTGTACATACAGTTTCCTTGCCAGAATTGGCTGTATGTAATCCAGGAATGATTCCATACGATACTCGTCTATGATTTGTAAAAATTCGGCTGTCAAGCGGCCACAGGACGAGCTTTCCAGAATGTCTGCGTGTTTACACCTCCTGAAGGATTTTACAAGTTCCAGCCGCGAGATTAGAGGACATGATTCCTCGGGGGTTCTCCATAGGCCTACTTTGCCCAGTTTGTGACAGACATCCTTTATATATATATATATAAGCCAGGGTATCTTACTAGTGCCCGGGAGACTCAACAGCTCTTTAAGCTTAGAACGATAGGTGGCCAATTCCGGGGTCACCCATAGCCTCCGCCAGAAGGTTAGGGGTCTAATGGCGATCTCTTCACTAATGGGCCTAATGCCCAGGTCCAGGCGTAATGGGATGAGGGGGGTACGGGGGGGGGAGGGTTGACCTAGGATCTGCCTCAAAGTTATTCTCTACCTTATTCAGACTGGTAGTAGAGCAATGCCCCCATAGTTCTGCCCCGTATAATGTAGCACCCCTGGCTTGTGTTTTATAGATTTCAACTATTGGCCCAGCTGGTTTAAATGAAGATGTTCTATATAATTTCGCAAGTCCTCCCACTGTCTGCGCTAGCTTGAGGCTTGCTTTGGTCATTTGCGGCCCCCAATCAAGATATTCTGTCAGAGTGACACCTAGATAATCGAAAACCGACACTCTTTCTAGCATAGTGCCATTCAGAGAGGGGTTGGAGCGAGACTTATTGGCAGGGTTGAATACCATAAATTTGGTCTTCAGGGTGTTGATCTCCAACCCCCTGGTTTTGCAGAAGGACACAAAGCTATCGAGAGTGCGCTGGATTACCATAGGCGACTTTGAAAGTAGAAGGGTGTCATCTGCGAACATCATCGCTGGAACCTTGTCAGTGGTTAGCCTAGGGGTGTCATTGTCCTTAACCTTTCTAAGTTGGTCTACAAGCCCATTAATGAATAGGCAAAATAAGGTAGGTGCAAGTACGCAACCCTGCCGTACCCCTTCATTAACAGTAAAACGGGGGGTTAGTTCACCGTATTTTCCATACCTTACTTGGGCAAAATTACCTGCATGGAGCTGCATCAGAATTCTAAGGAGATAAGGTGGAATCCCCAAGTCTCTGAGTACATCCCATAGTTTGTCCCGGGGTACGACATCAAAAGCCGATTTCAGATCTACAAATATTAAATAGAGGCTGCCACCCTCTATTGTCACCGTTTTCCAGAAAAGAAGTTGGAGTCTGAATATCTGATTGAAGGTGATTTTTCTGAAACCGGCTTGATATGGGCTCAAAATCACTTGTTCCTCCATCCATACCTGAAGGCGATCAAGAAGTACCCGTGCAAGGAGTTTCTGGGTGACATCTATCAAAATGATCGGCCTATAATTGGAAGGTAGGAGAGGAGAGCCCTTTTTAAGGACTGGGATGATTTCTGCCCCAAGCCAGGTATCGGGGGGGGGGGGTCAATGCCATTCATAATGGCATTGAATGGGGCCCATAAGTAAGGTTCCCAAATTTTAGGTTCCCCCGAAAGAGATCCCCCGGTAGTTTGTCTAGACCCGGCGCTTTGTTAAAAGGGAGCTTATTAATTGCATTTAGCACTTCGGGCATAGTGATCCCTATGGCCGTCTCCTGGGTGAGCTCAGAGGGTGTTGTTAAAGGTTCAGCATTTTCAGTGACAGTTACCTTGGAAGAATATAGGGCCTGGAAATGGTTCTCCCATGCTTCAGATGCTATGATTGGCTCGATATCTGGCTTCCCTTCAGTATCACCTGAGCTAACTATGGTTCAGAAAGCCTTCATGTCTTTGCTAGCTAGAGCGGATTTGAGGGCCTCCCATCTATCCAATTCCCAATCCCTTTTGGCTTGCTGGATGCTGTCTTTATATATCACCTGATTGAGTTTAATTCGAAGCTTGTCCTTAGCTTTGATGGCTTCCAGTAAGGCCTGCTTGGCTATACGACATTTGGTATTATACCAGGAGCATTTGGGCCAGCTTTTCGCCCTATAAGGTACCTCTGGGTAAAATATTTCAGCCATTTTAGATGTTAGTTCTGCATGTAGTTTTACAACCCTCTCAGAGGTTGAAGGATTACCCTCAGCAGTTGAGACCTCCCACATTTTTGTAAGTATTGGAATTATTGACTGGTATACTGTGGCCAGTTTATGAGAGGACTGCTGGATATGCCCCCACCTGATTTTTCTCCTATTATTACAGAGTGTCAATCCGGTGGTCTGGGGTGTGGATGTAGGGTTAGAATTAGTGAGGCCCATCTTAAGCCAAAACACAGCAGGCTATCTCAGTGGCTTGACCCAACCTGAGCAGGAGCCAGGTGAGGCAGCATCTACTGTGGGCACAATGAGAGTCGCTGCAAGGCCATTGTGCTGGCATGATGTGACAGTTTTTTTTCTCACAGAAGCCCACCAGCAATGTTGAAGCAAAGGCACAATCTCTGCTGCATGGACTTTACCAATCTCTTATGATGTTCCTCGGCTTAAATTAGTTTCTGAAGTGGGATCTGAAAATGCCTATACTATGATCAGGCAACAAGCGACTTTGCAACATACATCTAAGACATGGCATAAACTCAAGTGGGAAACCTCAAAGGCAGACTGAGTAGCACCATATGAAGACAGGTTCAACCGGAAATCAAGCCCTCAAGGCTGGTCTATCCATCTAGAGCTAGCTCTAACCTAAATCAGCACAGTACTACTTGGGGGGAGGGGGGCAGGATTGGGCTTAATGCCTTCTTTTTTAGTGCCGCCATAGACAGAGAAGAGGATTAGGTTGTGGAGAGCCTATTTGGCAACTGGTGCTTATGCAGTTAGGTTCACACACTTCAATGAGCTAAGGAGAGAGGCAAGGAATGCAATAGAAATGTAATGCTCCTGAATCAGCCAATTCTATTTCTTTGGTTAATCTAAATGCCCTGTCCACATTATCAAAAAAGACACCCTTGTTCATTTGTGGAACACCCTATCAACAGACCGGTGCTTTCAAAAGCTAAGGAAGATAAGAAAACGTTACTTACCTGCGGTAACAATCTTTCTGGTGAATACTCGATCTACCTGCAAATTCATCATCTGTAGAACAATCCCCAGGTGTCAGACTAGATTCAGAAAACTTGAAAGATAGGATGTCGCCATTAGAGGGCACTGGACTCAGTCGGCATCAGATGTGACCTCAGGCAATGCCACTGAGGCCATTAAGCACCCACCCTGGTGCATAGTCAGTTTCCCTCCATTTTTTCCAAGCCTTCGAGGCGAGAGGAAGACTAAAATCAAGAAATATTGCAGTACCAATAAAATTTTAACTGGGATCTTACTAACTTTTCCTATAACACATCCATCAAACGGGGAGGTGAGCAGGTTGGTGAAAAATCTGCAGGGTAGATTCGAGAAAGATTGTTACTGAAGGTAAGTAAATTTTTCTTCTGACGGATACTTCCACATGCAGATTCCTCACCTGTTGAAAATATTTCACAGCAATACCTTGCCCAGGAGGAGGCTTGATGGATGATTTAAACCAAGAAATCTTGCAAGATGGATCTAGCAATGTGCCTGTCCATGCGCACCTCCGCATCAAGGCATTAATGCTTAGCAAAGGTTTGCAAGGAAGCCCACATCACCGCCTTACAGATTTCTGCAATCAGGACACCCCAAGCTAGTGCAGAAGTGGTGAACTTAGCCCTGGTGGAATGGACCCTGATCCCTTCAGGCGGCTCCTTCTTGACTAAAACGTAACAAGTCTTTATGCATAGGATGATCGAGCCAGATAGAATCCTCTTCTGAATAGCCTTTACTTTTTTGGCTCCACAATAGCCCAAAAAGCGCTGGTCAGCTGACCAGTATTCCTTTGTGTGGTCCAGGTAGTAATAAACCAATCGCCTATGGTAAACCAATTCAACCGTTACTCCTACTTCGTAGGATGAGGCGAAAGGTAGAAGGCTGGAAGGGTGATGGACTGAGCAAGCTGAAAAGGAGGGACCACCTTAGGGAAGCAGCCCTGGTTCGCAAAACCAACTTGTCTGGAAAGAAGGTAGGGAATGGAGGATGACAGCTAAGAGCCTCAACTCACTGACTCTTCTAGCAGATGCAACGGCAACCAAAAATGCTGTTTTGAGGGTCAACATGCGAAGGCTACAACTATGCAGGGGCTCAAACAGAGTCCCCACTCAGAAAGTGAGAACCAAATTCAAGTCCCATTAAGGAACTACAAATGGAGTGGGAGGAAAAAGATTAGTCAGGCCATTAAGAACACGCATGGCAAATGGGGACTTAAACAGAGATGGCTGATCCGGCAGACAGAGGAATGCAGACTAGCCAGCTAAATACCCCTTTACAGTGCCAATAGCACATCCCCTTGAAGCTAGGGAAAGCGCAAACTGGGATAACTTGGCCTGCAAGGGAACCACAGCATTGTCTGCACACCATACAACAATGTTGCCCCATCTGCCGGAATAGGATGACTTAGTGGAGGGGCAACATTTAGATAAAATTAATCCTACCACCTGTGGTGGAAGCTGAAAGGAGATCAGTTGTCACCATTCAATCTCCAAGCATGTAGGTGGAAGCCTCGTGGATTGGTGTGCAGAACCATTGAGCCAGATCCCTTGGCAGTGTGCCCAAGACCACAGTCTTAAAGCTTCCAGGCAAAGGAGGAGATATCCGAATGCCCCTTGCTTGCTGACATGCCACATTGCAGTCAACCCGTCAAGATCTGGACAGACCGACCTACAATGGAAGGGAGGAAGGCCTTGAGAACCAGCCAAATCACCCACAGTTCTAGCAGTTTGATGTAAAAAACCTGCTCTTCCGGAGACCAGAGGCCTCTTATCTCCAGATCCTTCAGGTGAGCTCCCCAACCCAGGGTAAAGGCATCCGTCACTATCGTCGTCTCAGCAGGAGAGGAAGTAAAGGCCATCTCGTATGTCAGGTTCACCTCGTTCCCCCATCAGAGGGAGATCGCAATGGAGTCCGATAGATATCACCATATATGGAGCCACTGCAAGGCCCTCAGGTGCGAATGTGCGTGCGTGATGAAGAAAATACAGGAAACTAAAAGACCCAGAAATCGCAGTACTCTAAGGACTGTAAGTCTTGCGCTTGATTGGAACTACGGAATCATCTCTATGTTGTCTGCAATTCTCGGTGGAGGAGAAAAGGTGTGGAAAAGGATGGTGTTCAGTACCATCCGTATGAAATGGAATCATTGGGAGGGCCACAGGTGAGATTTGGGCTGGTTGATCGAAAAGCCCAGGTCAAAGAGCAGAGGTGTAACACTATCTCCAACAAGCCAGTCGTCAAAGTACGGGAAAATCAGCACGCAAAACTGGTAGGGATGGGCTGCAACCACTGTTAACACCTTCGTGAAGATTTGAGGTCCAGATTTCAAACCAAAGGTTAGTACTGCAAATTGGTAGTAGGTATAGCCCAACCACAAGCACTTCCGATGGGACCGCAAGATAGCAATATGGTAGTACACTTACTGCAGGTCCAGTGCCACTATCCAGTCTCCAAGCTCCAACACCAATAGGGCGAGGGTAAACATCTTGAACTTCTCCTTTTTGAGGAAGATGTTCAGGCTCCTGAGGTCTATAATGGGACACAGACCACCATCCCTTTTGGGCACCAGGAAATAGCACACATAGCAACCTTTGCCTATTTCCAAGTCCGGTGTTAACTCCACTGTCCCGTTTCAGAAGAAGAGCTGCCACCTCTTTCAGCAAAATGGTCAAATGATCGGAAGGTGAGGAAGGAGGGATGGTGGGTGGAACTGAAGGAAGGGAAGGGTATACCCCTTTTCTATGATCTGAAGGACTTACTGGTCCGAAGTTATGGCCTTCTAGGCCGGTAGGAAATGGGATGCCCACCCTCCTACAGGCTGTGTGTGGGGTTGGAGAAACAAACTAGGCCTGTTTTCCTGTATGCATGGGGGAGGAGGAAGGTTGCAATGTGGATCCATGGCACGGCCTCTGGAGCGGCCCCTGTAGTTGCGAATGAGGGTGGTTAGGTTGCTGCTGGAATGTCTGGTACTGCCTTTGAAAAAGGAGCAACCTCTGTCAAAACCACAAAAACAGCGAAGGGACTGGAAGCCCGTGGTGGCTTTTGAAGTCTTAAATCTCGCCAGCGCAGAATCTGCCTCATCGCCAAAGAGGTGTACCCTGTCAAAGGGAAGGTCCATGAGACTGGATTGAACACCTGTGGAGAAAATGGATGTCCGAAGCCAAGAATGATGACAGATGGAAATGGACGTTCCCATGGCAAGGGAGTCAGTGGTGTCAAGCCCAAATTTAATGATGAGGCATCATGGGATACTCCACAGGGTAGGGGTCTGGTCCAAAGAGTCTTATAAGCCTCCTCTTCAATTAAGCGTTGGGTTTCCTCAAGGGAATGGATTCTAGGATTGACATCAGTCTGCGGCACCGGTGGCTCCGGGTCTAGATGTGGTAGTGGAGGCAGCGGCGGAAGTGACGCCGTCCGCGCAATCTGCTGCCGCTCCGAGAAGCGGAGCGCTGGATCAAAGCAGGGAGGCATCGGCATCAAATTCGAAAGTACTGTGCTGAATTGCATCAGATGGAAAGGCAAGAACAGCAGAAGAAGTGGTGGAGCTGTTGGGCCTGAAAGGGCTCCATAGGGCAGTGATGCCTTTGTAAAAATGCTATATATGGTGTTGGTGAATGCTGCTGGATCAGAGTGAGGAGATAGCAATTTGGTGAATTGCAATGACGGAGGACGAGTTATAGGTGCGGTGTGTCGAAGGCTCAGGACACTGCAGAGGTCGATCCAGAGCCAGGCTTGAAGGAGGAACAGGGCTGCGAGGAGGATCCTCAGGAGGTATCTTGACCAACTCCAGTTCCAAGGACGAGGGTCCTGTGGGAGTCGTAGATATTCTAGGAGACTTACCTTGTGAGTGTTTCTTCACTTTCTTATGGTGATTCTGCTGCTTAATGGACAAGGAGAATGGAGAGTGGTAAAGACGTCAAGAGCACTTTTGAATCCAACTGTTGGCCAGAAAGAGCTGGTTTCTCCCGCTCTTTGATGGCCTTAGCGTTCATGCTGATGGCCTTGGAATCATGGTCAGACCCCAAAAACCACAAGCAGACTGAGTGGGGGTCCATGATGGACCTCTGTTCCTCTCACAATCGTTACAGGGTTTAAATCCTGATTTTTTGGGAGGAGACAGTACTGCTGTTAGTCAAACATTTGGGAGAAATTTCATCAGAGATCAAATCTCTGGATCCACGTCGAAGGCACAGAAAAAAGTGATCTGACATTGCTGCGCCATGGTGGGTAGTTTATGGCCTCAGTGGTGTTACCTGACGTCACTTTTAGCGCCAACTGAGTCCAGTGCCCTCTACTGGCGACATCATAACTTTGACGTTTTTCAGATTCAGTCAGACGTCTGGGGATTGTTCTACAGGTGAGGAATGTGCAGTTAGAACTATCCATCAGAATGAAGTGTTCTACAAAGTGAAAGGAATGTACAATTGATATAAGTAATAAGATTTCAACACATTCATTCTAGAACTTTTTTTAAAATGCAGGCATTTGAATTCATAGCAAAGCAGCACCTTTCCACATTTATGGGCACAGAGTTGCAGAGAATAATATCTAGTAGAAAAGACTGGGGACGCACCGAGAAGCCGTCTGGGACCAAAACTCCATTTCCCAGCAGCCCCTTGAATGCGGAGGCGGGGGAACAGCAGCAAAGCGCTCTTAAACGCGTCTTGGCACTTGCAGCGCTGGCGCATAGAGAAGCCACCTGGGATCAAAACTTCATTTTCCAGCAGCCCCTTCACAGTGGAGGCGGGGAAGCAGCAGCAAAGCGCGTCTTGGCACCCGCATCGCTGGTCGCACCCAGGTGCATGCTCGGGCAGAGACCCGGCCAAGATCAGGCTCATCTGCGGCCGGACGAAGCTGGGCCACCCTTCTTGGTTGCCCACTCTGGATGTTTGGATTCTAGTGGAGCTGACGGTGACCATTTCCTCGAACCAAGATGGGTAAGCACAAGGATATTTTGCCTGCCTCCAGCGAGCCTAAAAAACACACACCCCAACAGCGATTGACCATTTGTTAGCCCATGGTGTTGGGGTTCTTGATGAGCGTATTGCTGCCACAGCCAAGCAAATTCAAGTTGCCAATAAGGATATTGACATGCATATCAATACTGACTCTGCTACTAATGTTACCAGCTCCACTAAATCTGTGTCGTCCATTAGAGTTCACAATCAATATGGTCCTCACAGGAATCCTGGTGTTTTTAACAGTTCATTATCTATTGATACTGACGACCCCCCCCCCCCACCCTTGATCGCGATCAGTCAAAAAGGTCAAGTGGAGGCTCGGCCCTTAGTAAAAGTTTGACTGTTCCTTGTAATGTTAACCATGTTTCCTTTGACTAAACTAAATCTATTACGAACGCAGTCAATAACGCGCCAACTACCCTTATTATTACAGGCATTGTTGTGGCTATAAAGCCCCTCTTGGACCATCTCAGCAAGTGTCTGGATAATCTGGAGATCATGATGTGGGCTAAACTATTAAGGGGGAACCTCTAGTACGCTGTGAGGCTCAGACTCAAACCCTAACTTCCCCTTCGTCATTTGCAGTGCACTGTCCCCCTAATTTAAGTGACCATACTGCCATTAGGTCTATTGTGGGGAAAACACGGGGGCTGGTACCTCCTGCCCACAGCTGATCAGCACCATCAATCAAGCGCACAAGGGCACATCTTTGCAGACCTCAGGGAGTCGCCCTGAAGTCCCAGGAGTGCATGAAGTACCATCAATTCCAAACTCACATCGTGTGCGAAATACTTTCAACCTTCCACGACAGTGACTCCACTGGTCCTGGTCTTAACTGGGGTTCTTGTCTTAAAACTGGATACAACTGAGTCGCATGACTAACTAAAACGCAAAACTTTGCATCGCGCAATAACTATACTCCGCGCTGTTATTTGAAGCGTAAAAGGTCATTTTATTAGGACAAGGTTGCAATCATTTAGACTTTATTAACAGTACACAAATGGAAAAAATATACTTTTTCCATCCCATACCGACATTCTCCTTTCAGCCTTCTCAAAACCATCTTACCTGTTTGACTCTTCCCCATTCACTTGGTGACCTCATTCCTCTTCCCATTCTCACCTTCACTTGCCCTCCAGGCATCCTCTGTTGAATTTCCTTTGTTGCTCATTGCCTCCTGCGCCCCGCTATCAGTCACCTGTGTACCGTTCTCTTCTCCCCCCCCCCCCAGGGGTGGATCCGCCCGTATGTGACTCACCACCCCTCGAAAGTACCCTAACGCCACTACTCTGCAACCTGTCCTAAAGTGGCACGCCAAGACCAATCCAAACCCCAAGCCCCCTGCCTACGACTTGTAGGGTGGGTGGCTGGACTAACTTTTCTTCTGCCCTCCCGGTGGTGCTAAGGTGTCAGGAAGAGGCCGGATCCTCCTCTCCTGACACCTTTATACCCTCCCAACTTCCACCCCTTCCCCATCTCTTCTATCCCTCCCCACCTTGTCCTTCCGGCCATTGCGCGAATTGCCCCGGGGGGAAGACTGGTCTGCGACCTTCACTTCCCTCGGAGGCCGTCATCGCGCAATAACTACACTCCACGCTGTTACTTGAAGCGTAAAAGGCCGTTTTATTAGGACAAGGTTGCAATCATTTAGACTTTATTAACAGTACATAAATGCAAGAAATATACTTTTAGCATCCCATACCGACTCATTCTCCCTTCAGCCTTCTCGAAACCATCTCACCTGTTTGACTCTTCCCCATTCACTCGGTGAGCTCCTTCCTCTCCCCATTCTCACCTTCACTTGCCCTCCAGGCATCCTCTGTTGAATTTCCTTCGTTGCTCATTGCCTCCCGCGCCCCGCTATCAGTCACCTGTGTACCGTTCTCCCCCCCCCGAGGGGTGGATCCACCCGTATGTGACTCACCACCCCTCCAAAGTACCGCCAAACAGGGAACCCCCATAGGGTGGTTACCTGCCCCCGCCCATAGTTCCAGTGCAACTTTCGCCTCCCTTCAGCTGACCCTGAGGCACCATGTGGATTTCCATCCACCACTTAATAATTGCGTCCTGTGTTCCAATAATAATTCTGTGCCATTCCCCAACCGCGAAAGGTGCACACCATCTTTGAACAAGACCACTTTTTCCTCCTCAAGTCTATCCAGTTTCCTGCTGGCCTTTTCCCTTGATGCAGGTTTGACAGCCCCCCATTCCATTCTCTGCGAGGCACAATTCATTCCACGTAACCAAATACCCACAAGTTCCTTTTTATTGAACCAGATCCCCTCGCATGTATCTTTGCGTAGTGTCAGGCCTGACAGACTCATGAATACTTTCTCTCCCGCATGTATCCACATATCTGGGCAGTTCCTTTTTTGACCCCGTTTCACCCATACTGGCAACAACGCCCCCGTTGCATTCCACTTTTACCCCACCATGTCACATCCTGGTGGTTGTTTTCCAGCCCGGTTACGTCTATACACCTGCTAGTCCGCATCCTTTGCCGCCCAAAGCACGAGAGAATGGCCACCTATCCAGGTAACCGTCTTGGTTCCCGGTCTACCCCCACATCCTGCAGTAGAAAAGAGAATGATTAGTCCTGTAATAAATTCTTCCCCTTTTCCATAGCCCCCTGCACCATTTGTTCCAAAACCAATCCTAAAAAAAAACCTTTTAGTACCCATCTCTTCACATAACACATTTTTGTACTCCCATCCCCCCATCCTTCAACTCCCCCCCCCTCCCCCCCTCCCCCCTATGGTCCATCCTGACAACGCCGCCCAATGCGTATGGATTGTATCTCTCCATAGGCTGGCCCCCGCCCATTTTACTTGGCCCTTGCGTAATACCTATAATGGCCGGAAAAGCTGTCACTCTACCTTACAACTTTTGGAAGAACAAATTCCCCCAGCCAGAGGCCTTCCCTTTCTTGACACCATTGCCATTCGTATCAGGCCCTCTGCTTTCTTCCCCCTCTCCTATGAAACACGCTCCACTTTCCCCGGCTGCTACATCTGAATTAAACAACTCAACCATCCCCAATCGCCCTTGCCCCAAGCACACCTACCCAACCGTACCTATGCCTCAAATGAGCCAAAACCGCTCTCTGTCAAAAACACCCATGCCTCATTTGCCACCTCAAACATGCTAGGCTCACTCAAAAATCCCTTTCATATCAGCCAATCCCCCCTTGGCCTGCTCTCCATAGTGAACCATACTGTTCCGTTTCCAAGTTTCGCACCCCCAGACATCCAGTTCCACCAACCCCGGGAAAATTTGCCATACTTCCTTTTGATTCGACCAATGTGTGATGGCCCACTCTCCATACATCCTCGACCGTCCCGCACATACCCTACTCCACAAATTCGTGTTGCATCTACCATTTTTGCCCCAGCCAAACCACGTCCCCCTCCGCAACATCCTATGGCACCCTTGCATTGCGCCTCACTTTTCCCACACCCCAAATCTGCTTTCCCCCACGAAATCTTCACCTCATGGTACAGCAAACCTGCCCTGGCCATGCCTGGGCGTCGGCACTCGTCTCCCTGTTACCTCCTCCCTGCTTACACTTTGTGTAACTCCCCCAGCCCCTTATACACTGCCCTCGGCTCAAGTGTCCTCTCACTCCCAGCCCGTAGCAAAGATAAACTTGAGCGACCTCCTCTTTCTTTCGCGCAACCGCACTCCCCCTTGTAAAGCGTCCAATTCAAATATCCAATCAGACTGCCCTGGGCCCAACCGTTTCTCACGGCACCAAGGCCCCTCAACCTGTTTACTTCTCCGAAGCGTTGTACTGTCCTTTCACCTATCCCGTAGGCTCCCTGTCTTTCGCACCCTTTTGCGCCCAGTTACTGCAACGCCCCCAGAGCCCAACTGCTCCTTATGACACCAAGCCCCACTGAGTATGCTACAACGTTTCAGACAAGGTGCCCCATACTTGCCCGGCCCCCAGGCAAGTCCTTGCCTATATATATGCCCCCATCACTTTGCACAACGTTTGCGCCCAGTTACTGTGACGCCACCGGAGCCCCACTGCTCCTTGTGACACAAACCCCACAGAGTGTGCTAAACCTTTCAGTCAAGGGGCCCTATACTTGCTCGACCCCCAGGCAAGTCTTTGCCCATCTTTATATATGCCCTCATTAATTGCATACCAAGCGAGAACCCGTGCGTGTCTAAGCCTTGTCAAAAGAGCCAACTTGACGTTAAACAACACCATTATATCCCCGATCCACACCTTCACCCCCTTTGACAGATGTCCTCGTCCACCGAGGCACACCGCACCCTGGGCACTTCCACTGCTCCCAATCATCGACTGCCCCTTTTCTTTTCAGATGGGTTGTGCATCCCATTAAGTCCCCCGACTCCATTTTTAGCGCCGTCCTTACAGATGAAATTGACCAAGTCCTCCCTTAAGGGGGCAGTCCGTACCGGACCAGCAACTCCTCTCTCACTGATGTCTTTCCCCCATAATCTGCCAAGCCTTACAGTAATTAACCTACTTCAGATTGTCTGCTTTTCTAAGCCCCCGAGGACTTGTTGTCGTACCCAACCCGCTTCCGATAACACCCCCCTTCATTGCCGTAGCACCGGCTTCCTGTCGGGATACGTCGAGCGCCATGGGCCCATGGCCTCAAGCTAACCGGGTAAGGGCCTCTTGACCCGGACTGCCCCCCCTCCCTTAGTGGCCTTCCCCTGTTCTTCCAGGGGTGGCCAAACGTGACCTCGTGTGAGTGGATGTCTCTCCTTTTTCCTTGTACCCTTCATTCCTAACTTCCCTGGTTATCTGGCGCAGGGACCTTCACAGGTCTCCCCTGCCCCCGTGGTGAAACCGGTCTGTTTTTTCAATGTTCCAAGGAAACCTGATCCCCTTCTCTCCCAATTCAGACCTTTCCGCTCCTGGTTAAGTGGTCCCCTTTTAAGGGCTGATAAGTCACCAGCATGCTCCAGCTTTTTGTGTGGAGGCTGAGTATTATGTTGATGCCCTCCAGTGCGTACATTGGTCCTGCTCCACTTCCCTCTGGTTTGCCAAGTTGGGACTGACCCTTGCCCTTATCCCACATTTTCTCAGCCAGGCAAAAACCATCCCCCATCCCATGTGCCATTCAGCTACTATCCATGGATTTCCGCAGGGCAAGTGCCCTGCCCCCAAGCCCCACACCGTAAGATGCTGGCACAACTTCGAAAAACTGATGTCCTCTTTCCTGTTAACGGGCACCCTCGGCCCCTTTGTCACTCCCCTCCAACATGGCAACTAGTGATGCTTGACCCATTGCTTGTCCTCTTCCTTTCGGCGTTTCCACATTGTCCGTCTGGACACCATCCCCACCAAGCGCTTGGCCCCAACTTTCCCCTTTGTCCCCACGCATGTGCCGCAGCTGCACCTGTTGCTCTGCCAAATCTCTCACAGCCCTACACACCCCCACCGACCGGCAGAATTTTCCTTTTACCCCTTTTTTCCCTCGTCCCATGTCATCCGCCTTATTCCCTAACCCGAGTGTCCGTCTGGGACCTACTCGTCCTTGCCCGGAGCTGCTGTTCCCTTTTGCTCCTCCCCCTCCGCTCCGTCTTTGGCCGCACGTGCCTCCTGCAAAAACACCAATCTTTCTGGTTGCCTTATCTCTCTCCCCCCCCCTGAAAACCCCACTCATCCTCATCCTCTCATCAATAAAATTTACCTCACACCACGACTTCATGAAACACCAGGACCTGAAACACGTAACTAGTGTAGTAGGATTCAGAGCCTTACCACTCAGCCACCGTGACTCCTCGCACTTCACCTTCCATTCAACACTCCCATCCCCATCGCACACCAACGCATTCCCCCTCTTCATCCGCTTACCATCCATGCCATCCTTCTCAAATGCATTCATAACGTGGGAGGATTCGCTGCACGATCCCTCGTTGGAGGGTAGGCCGCCATGGACCCCCCTACTGCTTCTGGCCAGCGTTCCGGGGCTGTCGTGCGCCCCGCTGGCATCGCCCCTTTCCTGCCGGTTTCAACCACCGGTCCTGATCCCCCTCCCCCCACCAGGCTGTTCCGACCTGGTGGGTCCCGAGCACCACCGGACCTCAATGCTGTGCTGGCAGTCCCTCATCTTCTCTGGGGCCCAGCTATCTGCAGAAAGCCCAGGGCCCCCTGCAGCCCCCCCAGTCCTCCTTATTTACCGCGCTGGTTGAGGGGGAAGGGGCCACCACCCTTCCCCCCCAGGGCAACTGCCACCTGCTGCTCCCGCCGCGTGCCCCCCCCGAGCAGAAAACTCCTGCTCATGGCACCTGCCTCGCCCTCCCCGGCTCAGCCTCCCCATTCTGGGCACCCCAGCCCCTCTGGCTTCTTAAATAAAGGGCCGGTCTGTCTGCTGGGCACCCATCACACCTGTTCCTTAATGGACATCTCCGAGGAGGGGCCTGCAGCCCGCCATCTTCAAGAGGCTTTTTCCATGCTGGGGGCACACCGGCACCCACACTGTGTGTCGCTGGCACCTAGCGCCGCCTCCTCCCCCCGCTACTCATCGCGGCTGAGAATTACTATGCAGAGCCATGCGAGGAAGCTCATTACCCCGCCTCCACACGTAGCCCGGGGGTGTCCTGCCACTAGCCCCCCCCCAGGCCTGCACACCTCCAATAAGTGCTCGGCGGCTCACTTACTCATGCCGCTATCGCTGCCCAACCGGGTGCCCATCGCGGCTCAGAATTCTAATGCGCAGCAGATGCAGGCAGGCTCTTACCCCACCTCCGCACGCAGACATCCATTGCAGCGAACGGCGGGTCCCTCTCGCATGTCGCTACCGCGGTCGCAGCCCACCGGGTGCCCACGTGGATCGGATCACTCCCGCCCCCCCCCACCCACCTGGTCTAATACCAGGCCTCGTGAGATCCGCCCAGCATGGCTCACGCGGAGCCTCACCGCACTCGCCGTAGACACCCAGTTCGGCGAACGAAGCACCCCGATCCAAATTACCTGTTGACACCTATGCCGCACTGTGAACCCCGCTACCACTTCCCGATAAACTCTACTAACCTTCACTAATTTGAATAACTACTTTTCTTCTGCCCTCTGGTGGTGCTAAGGTGTCAGGAAGAGGCCGGATCCTCCCCTCCTGACACCTTTATACCCTCCCAACTTCCGCCCCTTCCCCTACTCTTCCAATCCCTCCCCACATGTCCTTCCGGCCATTGCGCGAATTGACCCGGGGGAAGACTGGTCTGCGACTTTCAATTCCCCCGGGGGCCGTCATTGGCTCAAAACGAACTCATTTTCCAAGTGTTCTGCCCATAATATTGTACACGTTAGAAGGGTTAATTGGACACGCTCATCGAAAAAATACTTTTTAGGTAACTGCATAGCTGTTAATTTTAATAACGCTGATATTGTTTTTAATCTTTTTAGAGAGCTGGATGGTAATCATTGGCCCAATGGAATTATAAAAGCTGTACCCCTGGGCTTTTTTTTTTATAAGCCATCAATGCAATCTAGTATGCAACATTTGTTTAGCTGCACAATAATATTGCTTTTTGCTACTCACAATCGTTTCTCAGGTTTTAGCAGCATGGACATACAAGATCGACTGGCCTCACATGATCTCACTCCACACCTGATTTCCTATAACATTGATCTATAAAGTTGTGAATCTGTGTCATAGGGCTCAATCTTTCTGCCCAGTTAGGAATGTCCATAGCGCTGCTCAGCTGAAGACCCATATGTCTTTAACAACACCATCTGATATAGGGGATTACTATACAAACCATGAGAACACTTCAGACCATATTAATTTTCCTCACAAGTGGCAGTGTTGTTAGCTCAATACTCATCGTACACCTGTTGTATCTATTAATATCAGATGTAATACGAGCTACACAAGATCTTGAGGAGGTCCTTAAACTGGTGTCATGGAATATAAGTGGCCTGAACCGGAAGTTGGTAGACCTGGACTGGCTTAATTATATTAAACAGTTTCAAATAATCATCCTACAAGAAACTTGGCTATGCGCGCCCTGTCACGTAGACGGCTGTGACATTTTTTCGTCCTGCCAGGAGCTCAATTCAGGCCCGGTAAAAGGGGGCTTGGCTATATTTGGTTCAACCTCCTTAAATTGGGCAATTAAAGAGATGGACACCAAATGCAAGGAAATCCTTTGTATTAGTCTCAAGGGTTCAACTATTTTACCAACAGCAATTTTTACATTTTTATAACAATAATTCTGACCACACTAACTGCGCTAATATTGTCCATCTCTTTGAGACCATCGATAGATACTCAGACTTTCGATTGTTGTGTGAATTTTTTTCCGAACATGTCACTTTAGCTGGTAATATAAAAATCAACAACATGCTATATCTGGCCTCTGATTGTTATAACTGGCCTATCCCCACCAGCCAACCACTTGCGGACTATTCCTATAGGCAACAATTAACACTTGTAAATAGTATTCTTGAAGCACAAGTTACTAACTTGTGTAACGATATATCTGTAAGAGACAGTAGTTAGTGACAGATTCCTTACCTTAGAATATCCCCAGGCGTCAGGCTGGATCCGGAAAGTTTTTGCGTAGCAGTACCCTTGCGCGTCGGTAGGCGGCGTCGTGCGGCTCCGCGTCCGTCGTCGGCGTCGTGATCGCCGGGATGACGTCGCGGGCAGTACTTAGGCGCCGCCCCTGCGCGCTGACGTCAGTTCTGTACACGACTTTCCGCGCCAGGAACGCAGAGCCATGCAAGAAGCTGACATAGGTGTCTGAAAAATACTAGGGCCCTGAAAGGGATGTCCTTAACCCTAGAAATCAGGTCGCAGAACGGGGAGGATGGGTGGGGCGGTAAGGAATCTGTCACTAACTACTGTCTCTTACAGATATATCGTTACACAAGTTAGTAACTTGTGCATCTGAAAGAGACACGTTAGTGACAGATTCCTTACCTTAGAATAGATACCCCAGCAATACCAACCCCGGTGGTGGGTCTGCGAACAAAGATCAGACAAGGAAGTCCTGGAGGACAGAACGGCCAAAGAAGCCGTCCCTCCGGACCTGACTGTCAAGGCAGTAATGCTTTGTAAACGTGTGCAGCGAGGCCCACGTAGCTGCCTGACAGATAACCGGCAGCGGAACACCGCGGCCCAAGGCCGTGGTAGCAGCCGTTGCCCTGGTGGAATGGGCACGCAGCCCAACAGGAGGTTCCTTTTTAGCGAAAGAATAGCAGGTCTTGATGCACAAGGTAACCCAGCGGGAGATGGTCCTCTTGTGCACCGCCCGACCTTTTTGGCGCCCACGTAGCCAACAAAGAGCTGGTCATCCACCCGGAAGTGTTTTGTGCGGTCAATATAGAAAGAGAGCGCACGTTTTGGGTCCAGACGGTGGAGCCTCTCTTCCTCTCTGGAAGGATGCGGAGGCGGAAAGAAGGTGGGCAAAGTGATGGTCTGCCCAATGTGGAAAGCAGTAACCACCTTTGGCAAGAAGGACGGACGCGTCCGAAGAACAACCTTGTCTGGATGAACAGACAGAAAGGGAGGTTTGCAAGATAGAGCCTGGAGCTCACTCACCCGCCGAGCGGAGGTGATGGCCACCAGAAAGGCTGTCTTCAGAGTCAGAAGACGAAGAGGACAGTTATGTAGAGGCTCAAAGGGAGCGCACATTAAAAAGGTAAGAACCAAGTTCAAGTCCCACTGAGGCATCACAAACGGAACAGGAGGGAAGAGGTGAGTAATGCCTTTTAAGAACCTGTTAACAACAGGGGACTTGAAAAGGGAGGGCTGATCAGGGAGCCTGAGGAAGGCCGAGATAGCACAAAGATAACCCTTGATGGTACCCAGGGCAGAACCCTGTTGGGCCAAAGAGAGAAGGAACAGAAGGACCTCAGAAAGAGGGGCAGAAAGGGGATTCACAGCCTTTGCTGTGCACCATGCCACAAATTTGTTCCACCTGCAGGCGTATACCACCTTAGTGGAGGGACGCCTGGCTGCCAGAATCACATCACAAACTTCGGGAGGCAAGTCGAAAGGAATCAACTGCCGCCGCTCAATCTCCACGCAAGCAGGTGTAGACTGGACAGGTTCGGGTGGAGGACCGTCCCCTGCTGCTGCGACAGAAGATCCTCCCGAAGAGGCAGACGGATCGGGGGATCTATGCTCATATTGAGTAGCTCGGGATACCAAACTCTTCGAGCCCAGTCCGGAGCCACAAGAATGACTTGGGCCCGGTCGTGCCGAATCTTCTTCAACACTCTGGGTAGAAGTGGTATAGGCGGAAAGGCGTACAACAGACCGCAACTCCACTCGCGACGAAAAGCGTCGCCGAGCGAGTGCCGCCTTGGAAATTCCAACGCGCAGAACTGATGACATTGCGCGTTCTCTTCGGTGGCGAATAGATCTAACCAAGGCTCTCCCCACTGTAGAAAGAGTCCTTGCGCCACTTCCGAGTGAAGACGCCATTCGTGATCCATCATGCACCTGCGGCTGAGTTCGTCCGCCCTGGCGTTCAGGGAACCTGCCAGGTGTTGAACCACCAGGAACATGCCCTGATGTTCCAGCCATGTCCAGAGGCGTAGAGCCTCCTGACAAAGGGTCCACGACCCCACCCCGCCTTGTTTGTTGCAGTACCACATGGCGGTGGTGTTGTCTGTGAACACCTGCACTACCTTCCCTTTGACAGAGGGAAGGAATGCCCTGAGTGCAAGTCGGATCGCCCGGAGCTCCAGAAGGTTGATATGGAGCCGGGACTCCGCCGGAGACCAGAGGCCTCTGATCTCCGCCTCTCCCATGTGACCGCCCCATCCCAGAAGGGACGCGTCCGTCACAACTGTGTGCTCTGGCTGGGGAAGGGAGAGGGATCTGCCCATGACCCATTGCCGGTTCGAGAGCCACCACTGCAACTGTTTTGCAGTCCCCTCCGAGATCTGGACGTGATCGGACAGGTCGCCCTGGTGCTGCGCCCACTGGAACTTCAGGTCCCACTGCAGAGCCCGCATATGCCATCTGGCATGAGTGACCAGCAGGATGCAGGAGGCCATGAGGCCCAGCAGCCTCAGGGTCATCCGTACCGAAACCCAGGATAAGGGCTGAAAGATCGGAATCATAGCCTGAATATCCCGGACTCGCCGTTCGGGAGGATAGGCCCGAAACTGCGTCGTGTCCAGAACTGCTCCGATGAAAAGGAGCTGTGGAGAAGGAATCAGATGCGACTTTGGCACATTGATGGAGAACCCCAGCGAGTGCAGGAGTTCGGCCGTAGTCTGGAGGTGGGAGACAACTGCCTGGGACGAGCCCGCCTTCAGCAGCCAGTCGTCGAGGTAGGGGAAGACTGAAACCCCTGCCCGGCGCAGATGAGCTGCGACCACCGCCATCACTTTCGTGAACACCCGAGGGGCACTTGTAAGGCCAAGGGGAGCACGGTGAACTGAAAATGCTCGAGGCCTACCGTGAACCGAAGGTAACGCCGGTGGGCCGGCAGGACGAGGATGTGGAAATAGGCGTCCTGCAAGTCCAACGCTACCAACCAGTCTCCGGGGTCGAGGGCAGTCAAGACCTGAGCTAGGGTGAGCATCTTGAACTTCTCCTTCCGGAGGAAGCGATTGACGTTCCGGAGGTCCAAGATAGGACGCATGTCCTCCTTGTCCTTTTGGGCACCAGAAAGTAGTGGGAGTAGCAACCACGCCCTACTTCTGGGGTCGGAACATGCTCGATGGCCCTCTTGGCCAAGAGGGCCGTGACTTCCTTCTGTAGAAGCACCAAGTGATCCCCTGACATGCGGTGGAATTGAGGTGGCATGGCTGGGGGGTGGTCTCGAAGGGGAGGGAGTAGCCCCTTCG
The DNA here is from genome assembly GCA_963921515.1 of Calotriton arnoldi. NCBI lineage: Eukaryota > Metazoa > Chordata > Amphibia > Caudata > Salamandridae > Calotriton > Calotriton arnoldi. The sequence continues at coordinate 725,122 of CAWUFW010008400.1, forward strand.
GACAATGTCCAAGACCCACTTGTCCGAGGTGATGGGACGCCAGTGGTGAAGGTGATGGCGGACCCTGCCCCCGACTGGCGTGCTGTGCACCTGAAAGGAGGGACTAGGAGGGCTTGGAGGCCGCGGACGGGTTGGAGGTGGTGGCCTGACCCGCACGCTGGTTGCCCGAACCGCCACGGCGGTACCCACGTCCTCGGCCACGCGAAGGCGCTTGCTGCGCCGGGCCGTTGGCCGGGCTGTGGACGTGACTGGGCGCCCCTTCCGTGGCCACGAAAGGGGCGAAAAGCAGACGTTTGCGGAGGGCGCACAACAGCAAGGCCCAGGGACTTAGCAGTAGCCCGTGAATCCTTGAAACGCTCCAGCGCATGGTCCGCCTTTGAACCAAAGAGACCGACTCCATCAAAGGGCATGTCCATGAGAGTATTCTGGACATCTCCTGAAAAACCAGTGGTTCTCAGCCAGGCGTGGCGACGCAGCGCCACCGTCGTTGCAAGCGATCTGCCCAGCGAGTCGGCGGTATCAAGACCACAGCGGATGGTATACTTAGCCGCATCACGCCCTTCCGCAATAGCGCGGGTAAGCAGTGTCTGGACCTCCTCAGAACACTGCGGCAAAACATCAGCCACCGAATCCCACAGGGAGTGGGTGTATCGGCCCAAGAGGCAAGCGGTATTAACAGACCGCAAGCCAGCACTGGAGGAAGAGAAAGCCTTCTTCCCAAAGTGATCCAGGCGCTTGGATTCCCTATCCGGAGGGGCGGTAGGGAAGGCTGTTTGGGAGGCAGAGGCTTGGACCACCAAGCTCTCAGGGGTGGGGTGTTGGGAGAGAAACAGGGGGTCGCCCGGAGCCGGGCGATGGCGTCGGGCCACGTTCCTATCCACAGGAGCCCCTGTGGTGGGTTTGGACCAGGCACCCAAAAGAACGTCAGTGAGTGCATCGTTGAACGGCAGCACAGGCTCCGAAGAGGAGGCCGCCGGCTGAAGCACTTCAGTCAGGAGGTTAGTCCTGACGGCCACTGTAGGCAACTGGAGATTTAAGGCTCCAGCAGCTCTACGCAACACCGTTGCAAAATTAGCCCCCTCCTCCGTTGCCACGGGAGGAGACAGCATGCCAGAGTCGGGGGAGGTATCCAGCCCACTGGCATCCCCAAGTTCCTCAACCCAGTCCGGGTCAAACTCGCACTGTTGTGTGAGAGGGTCGTCAGACCCCTCCCAGCTCTCCTGGTCCTCCTCAGGTTGAAAAGATGGAGGAGGAGGGACATAAGGGACCCAAGGCCTCATCGGCGCCGGAACCGGCGTCGGGCGACGCCGGTCCGGCTCCATGTCCGGACCCGGGGAGAACCGGGGAACGACGCCGCCCGGAGCCCCGGACGGCGTCGGAAACGGCACCGGGGACATCGGCGTCGGCGGAGGCGTGGTTAGGTCAACCGGCGTCGATGGAGGTTGCGGCACCACCGGAACCGGGGTCGAGGCCGGGGCCGGAGCCGAGGCCGGGACGAAGGCTGGTGGGACAGGCGACGCCGGGACCGGAGTCGACGGCGACGCCGGAGCAACCCCATCTGGGCCCGCGGGGCCCGAAGGCGCACCGGAGGGACCTTGAGGCCCGAAGAGGCGGGCCATGGCCGACAGGAATTTCTGTGCTCGGCCGGAGTCGCCCCCGAACCCGGGAAGGACGGGTAATGCGGGGGCAACTCGACAGGCACGTCCGGGGCCGCGGGGGCGGGGACGGTGCCGACAGGGACCTCAGCCGAGTCGCGCGACCGGCGAGGCGAAGTCTTAGAGCGATGACGCCGCTTAGACTTCTTGTGCTTCGACTTACCGGAGGAGCGCGAAGACTTGGATTCCGACGAACGGCGGGGACTCCGCGTCCGGCCCCTCGACCTCTCCCGGGACCGGGGCTTGCTGCGGCGCGGAGCCGACTGCCGGACTTCAAGGAGCTTTCGAGACCGCTCTCGCAAAGCCTTCGGATGAAGTTTCCGGCAGTCAGGGCACGACTTCGTGTCGTGGCCTCGGCCGAGGCAGAAGAGACACTCGAGGTGGGGGTCCGTGATGGACATCATACGACCACATTCCTCGCAGGGCTTAAAGCCGGGCATCCCTACGACACCTTAGGAGTCGTGAAGACTCGTTGAAGAGAACAGTGAAAAATTTCACAAAAAGATAGTCAAAAAGTGACTAGGGCACTGCTCTTCCCGGATCTGCGCTTACTGGCGCGGAAAAAGAAGAACTGACGTCAGCGCGCAGGGCGGCGCCTAAGTACTGCCCGCGACGTCATCCCGGCGATCACGACGCCGACGACGGACGCGGAGCCGCACGACGCCGCCTACCGACGCGCAAGGGTACTGCTACGCAAAAAACTTTCCGGATCCAGCCTGACGCCTGGGGATATTCTAAGGTAAGGAATCTGTCACTAACGTGTCTCTTTCAGATAGACATTTTATCGATGCCCTCACCTTTTATAACAACAGAATTGTTACTGCCCCAACTTTTAATGGTCGGGGGAGGGTGGGCCCCTCTTGTCTCTAGTGGCCCGTGCGGGTGTTGACACCTCTGCTTTAGTGACAATAATCCTCCTCACCTCTTGCTCAAGTCTTTGAGGAAATTAAGCAATGATTGGAGGCAGGTGCCCAGATATTTCATTTCCAGTGAGCGAGGGCACAGATTGAAGTGGGCTAAAGGTGATGCAGATATCCTACTTATTTACCCGATTCAAGAAATTCCGTGGGTTTCCCATGAGTGTCCCAGATGACACACCTGAGAGTGAGACCATTTTGAAGCATTTTGACTGTATAACTCACAAGATAAATAGTATGCTCTTAAAAACAAATTCTTGTACCAGAGATAATAATACAAGGTGGTTCTCGAAATTATGTTCAAAGGCAAATAGAGGACTTAGGCAGGCCCTGGCCAGGTCTCCTAAGGACCCTCACGAGATAATTAGGTGTAGGGCTACTTATAATTTGGCAAAACAAAATAGGCAGCGGGAGCTGAGGGAAGCAATTTGGGATTACATTTTGAGAACTGAAAAACCCAAGTCAGTTTTGGTCCATAGTGTACTCTTTAATATAACCGTAGGCCATGGTCTGGATGCCTAATGGTTGGGTTAACCATTTCAGGGGTATTTATGCTGCATCCCTCGCTACCTCGGTCACACTAGCCCCGTGTCCAATGCCAGAGTTAATCAAAAAGGGTTCATCTTCAATTTGGCTGAGGTGACAGATACCATAAATAACAGCCCCTCTTTAAAGGTTCCAGGCCCAGATGGGGTCCCTATGGATCTTTTTATGCATAATGGGGCTCCATTGGGCCCCCTGGTTACAAGGGCCCTAAATGCTGCGAGTTCTAGCTCGATATCTAGCTTATGACGTACCTCAATTATTATCCCTGTTTTTAAAACAAACAGCAACAGGGGGGGCCCCGCTGCTACTGCCTAATCTCTCATTGATTCTGTAGTTCAAGCGCAGGCCGCGTCATCTTTGAATGCCTCATGGGTTGTGCGGAGGAGAAGTGGATCCTCTGTGATTGCCCATATGGTTTTAGAAAGGGATGAGGATACAAGTTTGCGCTTCTGGGCCTAGTCCTGGCAAAACATTGAATCGCAATACACTGGTTCCTCTCCACTCTTCCCCCCCACGCTAGATAAATGGAGGGAGGAGGTGCAGGAGTGGTGCGTGGCCGAAGAGTGTCACCTCAGAGTGGATGAGAATGCAGAGAGAGACCTAACGGAGTGGGGACAAATGTTGGAAGGAATGTCGCTGAAGGCTGAGCAGAATGAAAGCTAGGTCGTACACACACAAACCCAGAACCACACCCCACTGGTATACACCACAAGAAATGAGAATGGCCCTCTCACCCAAACGTAAAGCGAGATACACCAGTCTACCTGAAGGTCAGACCCTAGACAAAATGTTTTTTTATACTTCTCACACATGGGTTGGGAACTGCCGCCAGTCGCTGCCAAAGGTTTCTCTTGTTTCTTAGTTTACTTATGGTCTCCTTTAATTTATTTTTCTTTAATCAAAGAAATTGATGAGCATTGCTATGTACAGGGATCAACTGGGTAAGTGGAGGTTGTTGAGCACCGTCAAGAGTTATGATAAGCTTATAAAATGTACCACTGCATGTGATACAGGGATAGTCTAATGATGTGGTAAGTAATAATGGGTTCTTAATGGTATGTCGCTGATGTGCTGTAACATGTATATGACGGATTTGGAATGTGATACGGTGCAAAGTCATTAATAAAGACAAGTTTAAAAAAAAAAAAAAAAGAAAGAGATGAGGAACCACTTTGCAGTGTCTCAATCTTCACTTCTTGGTGGAGAGATACACAGTTATAGAAAGCGGTTCCCTCCACTTGGCCTTTATGGACCTCGGCACTGCCTTCGATTGTGTTAAATCGGGCAAAGGTCTGGTCGATATTGGACAAAAATGGTGGAGATTATGGGATCCTCTTGTTTTAGGAACATTTGCACATTGATCTCTAGGCTAGGGTCCATTTTAATAAGAAGGGGGAGTTGGGACTAACAAAACGAAGTCAAGGGATTTCTCGATCAAAGGCCAAAACATAGATAAAGTAAAAGTTTTTTCGCATTTAGGTCTCCTGTTTGACCAAAAATATAACTGGAAGCCTCCATTATCAGCCAGAGAAAGTTCTATTTCCGCACCATTGGTTATGTTTTTAATTTTGCCCATTGGCTTGGAAAGTCCCACATCAAACACATGCCTACTTTATATAAAGCAAAATGTAACAGTGTAGCATGTTATGGGGCCAGGGTTTTGGGATATATTAAAAGAAAATCTCTGAAGACTGTTGAAAATAACTTCTGTTGCAGACTCCCCACGCTCCCTCAATCGAGCCCACATCTGAGTTGTCACTTAGAACCTGGGCTTAAGTACATCTCAGATTATTTAAAGCTGGCTCCTTTAAGTCAGTGGATTTCTGTCTGGTCTAGTCCTAGTGCTTCCCTGAACAAATTAATTATTTCAAACCTGATCAAGGCAGATGTTCTTTAGGCCTGAATTAATGACCTCTAGGGATAGAATCTGGGCTAAGACCAAATATTTTTAATTTAGAACTTGTGAACGGGAGGGGAATGAGTTCTGTAAGCCCTTAGTCAAAGCACATTGTTTAATTAAAACTACTTAAGAGAGCTAACCAGATCTCACACAGATTTAGCCCCTGGGCTCACTTCTTATTGGTAAGATTTAGAATGGGTAGAATTCATTATCGTTGAACATATCCGCTAGGTAGAGATTCCTCAGCACACAGCATTTTTTGCAAGTGCAATAATTCCCCGTATCAGTATTTAATGCACTTTATGTTTTTTTTACACATTTCATGCACAGCCCCAGCACCGTTTTCTATGCCTCTATTAAAAGATGGCGCATTTAAGCAATGCAGACCTGTGTTAACTTATCTCACGATGTTGTCTACACCACTTGTTTCATATTCGGTGGCCAGACTTAACTAGTGTGGTTAACATTCGTAAATGTCATCATTTTAAAGATTTTTTTTCGTTTTACAGCACCCCTTGTTATCTTTGGAGTTTGAAATAGGAATGATTAACCTTTTCAATTAGTTGGCCTTACATGGAGGACCCTTAAGGTTTTTGTTTGTTCACTACTTATGTATATGATAAACCCTGATCTAATTCTGTTTTATTATTTCATTTTATATTAACCTCTGTTTATATCATCCTGAGATCGACATGTTTGGTGCTGCACTCAGTGTGTCTCAAATACTAATCATCTTTGTTTAGTCCGTGTTTTAATCTTGCATTTTAATATTGGTGATTTCCACTGTATATGTATACTTTTATGGTTATGTACTGTAACCGATTAAAGTGTATTGAGCTTGAATAGACTGAGAACCGCTGTATCATAACATCGGGGTCCAAAGTGGCATCTAATTCCACCCAGTAATGTTTGGGGTAGATCAGAAAAGAAGTCCAAGTTATGGATTTCTTCAGAACGTACGTGATAAAAGCAGAGCAAAATCTGGTTTGCAACTGCAAGAGTGAGGTTTGATTTAGCATACATGTTCCTTAATCCAGTCAATATATGTGCTGCACCAGACAAGTCATTTATAAATATATCTGAGAATTTCAAGAATCTAGTTTCTTCAATAGTACTTGAACCAACTACCACAAACAGCTGCCAACATATTCCCAGTAAATCTGTCCTTTCCTGACAGAAGTGCAGATCGGTTAATCAAACAATGAACTTTTAGCCCATTCCAAGTGGATGAATAATGGCCTGAAAAAACGGCAGGAGATTCACAATTTAAGAGACAGCACTTATTTATGCCGATTGCCAGAATAATGTGCTTTACAAATACACTGCGTGTAATATGAAGATCTCTTCTGCCTAGTCCCCGAGTAGTGAAGTCAAAATAAGCTCTATTCGAATTCACACGTGAATCATAAAAGCTACATTATTACATCCATAACAAAGTTGATTAAAAACCAGTATAAAAGATAAAATAGTTTAAAAAGCTTTAAAAACTACAGTACATAGATGCAAATACAATCATCAAGTGTGCAGTCAATTTAAATTTCAAGTACAACTGTAGACTATATCCTATAGCGGTTTCCTACAATTGATGACGGCCCACAGAAATCGAGAGAGTACAGCACATATATAGATGTTTGGTAGCATTTGCAGGTACAAGTAAGCTGGACGGCATTGTGTAAGGCCCAGCTGCAGTAACAAGGGTTTGACATGTTTCTTCCTCATCTCAGAAAAATGTTTGCAAAACAGGACAGTGTGCCTAGTGCTATGCAAAGAGATGTCGTCACAGGTGCATTTCCCCAGGTCAGATGACCAGTTATTAACGATAGGGAAGCTGATTAAATGATAGAAAATATCCAAACGGAACCGAGTCAGCACAAACCCGTGGAGCGCATTGAACACATTGGCTAGATAAAATTGCAAATTAAAACTAGTCAATATCATCTGATTCCTCAAGACTGAAGGTTTCAGAATTTCAGACGCTAATCTCGTTTCCTCAAATAATGATAAGCATTTCTTTTAGAGTACTTTTCTTTGGGCGAAAACCAAGCTCTCAGGATGGTCGAAGTACTCAGGATGACCAATGTCTGCCAGAAAGTTACGCACAAATTTGAGCCAGGGGATTTTGAAGGCGAGCGATGATCTAAGACAGTCAGCTATAATAGATCGGTTCAGTGTAGTATGCTCAGATGACCAAATTTTGTGCCATAATAACACAGGCTGTATCCTAATCAGGTCTGAGATATAAGGAACTCCTAATTCTGTATGACAGACATAAGTTGCACTACTTTTCGGAACAGCAAGAAGGTTTCTTAGAAAAGCATTTTCTTCTAATTGAAGACTATTAATCTGCCCATGTCCCCATAGTTCAGACCATACATGGCAGTGGATCTACATTTTGCCAGGATTGGGCGATGGCCTACTTGGGGTAAGTCAGCGCACTTGCTTGCCAAGATATCACCTACACTGTTGAGATAGAGATTAAACAGGAAGGGGGCAAGTACGCAACCTTGTCGTACCCCTCTTCTTATATTAAACGGCTAGGTACAGTTGCCGTTGAGGCCATAGCGTACTCTGCCACCACCTAGAGCATATAAATCTCTGAGGAAATTTACAATGGAGCACTCAACTCCCAGGCTAGTCATAATGGACCACAGTTTTTCGTGGACCACAAAATCAAAAGCGGAAGATAAGTCCACGAAAACTAAAAACAGGTTCCCTTCCTTGATGCGTGTGTATTTACCAATGAGAAAATCCAAGTTAATAGCCTGTTCTATGGTCCCCAACCCAGACCTAAAGCCGCACTACAGGTCCGAGAGAATATTATTAGACTCTGCCCAGTCCTGTAGTCGATCTAGAAGAATGCGCCCCGCCACCTTCACTATGGAGTCTAAAAGGGAAATTGGCCTATATTGTGTTGGACTATTACGGTCACCCTTCTTATATATGGGGACAATGAAAGACTCAGGCCAGGTTTGCAGAAATCCCTTTTCCCGACAGGCTCTGAAGAGAAGGGTAATGATGGGGCCCCACAGGTTAGTGTTGGACTTAAAGAAATCAATGGGGATCCCATCCGGGCCTGGGGCTTTGCCACCCTTGCTTGTCTTCAGTGCTACAACGACTTCATCCAAAGTGAAAACCGGGTAACTCCTTTGGTTAGGGGGTGAGATACTGGCAGACTCACTAGTGAAGGGTGCAATGGGCAGGGGATTCGCAATGTAGTTCGTGGACAAATATAAAGTCCCTGAGTATGTAGGTCAAGGACTAATGGTTTAGAGAGGAAGTCGGACAGGAGAAGAAGATGCTAGCAAAAGAAGTCTAACTATGGTGGATCAGCAGATACACAAGAATTCACAATGCCTCTGAACTCCTGTCCTGCCCAAGACAAAATTTAGTATGGGACAGGACAGCTCTGTCTATTGTAACCTCAAAGGACCATAGAAGAAATCAAAGCAGCTTAAAATATCTAACCAGCTCACATGTAGTCTCCTTTACCTAATCTAACCCCCTATGCCCATGTATTCAATTTCTGCTTCCAGAATCATCTATCATCTATCATGTATGCCATGTACCAAAGTTTATTCCGTCGCTCAGAAAGAAAAATATATCTACGATTAATCAGAATACAAAAACAGTGAAATCGGATTACTGCAGATGTTGGTGATGTTAACTTACTGATCCTTCTTGCCAGCATGCAGATTAAAAAACGAATGTTCTTCCAGATTCATTGTATATGAATATGCTTCATGCACAGAATTTGAGAAAAACGGATTAACTGAGGACCTCGGGTGTAGCACACAACATCTTTCTGTTATGTTTTTCAATAATATACAATAAATTCAAATGTGGTAGTAGTGATCCCTGCTGGGAAAATTACCACACCTCACGTGTTTCGTCTTCTACAGACTTTAAGGCAGTTCTAAAATCAGGTATCAAGTCATTATTGTCCATAGGTTTCCAGCACCACAATGTCAAAAGTCACGCCCGGACAAGTATAAATAAAGCAGAATTTGTAAGTAATTGGAAGGTCAGTCCTACATTTCAGTAAAGCGTCCAAGTTCCAAGAAAACACAATGTTGCCGTTAGATAAAAGTAAAATCCTAGGGCAATTTTAGGCTTGTCATAAGAAATCACGATAAAAGGGACTGAGTTGGACACGTGATGAGGAAGTCCCTGATAAGCTTCCTCGCCAAGAGTAATCTTCAGTTTGACCAGAACGCGAGTCCGTCACTCGCGTTCTGGTCAAACTGAAGATTACTCTTGGCGAGGAAGCTTATCAGTGACTTCCTCCCTTGTCCGGGCGTGACTTTTGACGTTGTGGCGATGGAAACCTATGGATAACGACTAGATAGCTGAATTTAGAACTGCCTTGAAAAAGTCTATAAAAGACGAGAAACGTGTTGGCTGATCTATGCTGGAAGTACCAATGAATAAACCAACAGTGGAAATAATTTGAAACAACAAATGGACTCTTGTGTTGTCTTCACTCTCGAGAAGAGCGATCAATGACTTTTGACGTATTGTGCTAAAAATGATATCTTGATTAACTGCATTTATGCTTCCAATATATCCATGACTTGACGTTTATGTTTACGTATCTAAGAGGGTGCTGAACGAGGTTCTACTAGATACACGTTTCTCAATAATGTTTCATACGAAAACCTATTGCCGATAAAACACACAATAAAAACACATTTGGGATTATGGAATAAACAAAAACACCTATAAAAATTACAATATAGTTAACAACATACATAAAGACTTCAAAAAAGCAAAATCACTACTCAGGGGTTTATAACGCGCGCTACTCACCCGTGAGGGTCTCAAGGCTCTGGGGGGGGGAAGAGGAGGGGGAAGGTGCAGCTCCGGATCAGTCAAAGAGCCAGGTCTTGAGGTTCTTCCTGAAGGTGTGCAGAGTGGGGAGCGTCTGATGTTGACTGGGAGCTCGCTCCAGGTCTTTGCTGTGACGTAGGAGAAGGCTCTTCCGCCTGCTCTGGTTCTGCGGATGCGTGGGGTCTCTGCCAGGGCCAGGTCGGCGGAGCGGAGGTTCCTTTTGGGTACGTGGAAGGAGACTCTTTCGTTGAGGTATTTGGGTCCGATGTTGTGTATGGATTTGTCGGCGTGGGTGAGTAGCTTGAAGGTTACTCTCTTCTCGATAGGGAGCCAGTGGAGGTCTCGTAGGTGCTGGGTCATGTGCTTGTGTCGTGGGGTTCCGAGGAAGAGTCTGGCTGCGGTGTTCTGGATGGTTTGGAGCTTGTGTAGCAGGGTTTTGTTGATTCCGGCGCAGAGGGCGTTACCGTAGTCTAGTCTGCTGGTTATGAGTGCGTGGGTGACGGTCTTTCTGCATTCGGGGGGATCCACTTGAAGGTCTTGCGGAGGATGCAGAGGGAGTTGAAGCAGGTGGAGGCGACGGCGTTGGTCTGGCGGGTCATGGTGAGGGAGGAGTCTAGAATGATGCCGAGGTTCCGGGCGTGGTCCGTCGGGGTGGGTGGGTTTCCGAGGGCAGGTGGCCACCAGGAGCTCTCCCATGCAGTGGGGGAGGGTACAAGGACCTCGGTCTTCTCAGAGTTCAGTTTTAGGCAGTTGTCGCTCATCCAGGCTGCGACGTCTTTCATTCCTTCTTGGAAGCGGAGTCTGGTTTCTTCAGGGTTCTTCGTGAGAGAGAGGATGAGCTGGGTGTCGTCGGCGTAAGATACTATGCTGAGCCCATGCTGTCTGACGATGGAGGCGAGGGGGGCCATGTAGATGTTGAAGAGCGTGGGGCTGAGCGAGGATCCTTGGGGTACTCCACAGTTGATCTCTGTAGGTTCGGAGAGGAAGGGAGGGAGTCTGATCCTTTGGGTTCTGCGGGAGAGAAAGGAGCGGATCCAGTCGAGGGCGGTTCCTCGTATACCGGCGTCGTGGAGCCTGGCTGCGAGAGTGCGGTGTGAGACGGTGTCGAAGGCTGCGGAGAGGTCTAGTAGGATAAGGGCCGCAGTGTGGCCCTGGTCGAGTAGCATGCGGATGTCATCGGTGGCGGCGAGGCGGGCGGTCTCGGTGCTGTGGTTGCTGTGAAATCCGGACTGGGAGGAGTCGAGGATGGCGTTCTCTTCGATGAAGGTGGTCAGCTGGGCGTTGATGAATCTCTCAGTGACTTTGGCTGCAAAGGGGAGGAGAGAGATGGGCCGGTGGTTTTTCAGGTCCGTCGGGTCGGCCGAGGGTTTCTTGAGCAGGGGCTTGACCTCTGCCCGCTTCCAGTCGTCGGGGAAGATGCCGGATTCGAGGAAGGCGTTGATGGTCCAGCCTAGTTGAGGGTGCTATGGTGGCGGCTCTGTGGTAGATGTGCGGTGAGCAGGCCCAGAAAGGAAAGAACTGACGTCAGTGAGTTGGGATGGCACCTATATAGGTACCCTGCATGTCATTTCCGGTGCGGATGATGCTGACTATGCAAACGTAAAGAAGAACTACGCCTCCTAGGAGCCTGCAGGGGTACTGCTCAAAAACGTCCGGATCCCGTCTGATGTCTGGAGAATATTCTGAGGTAAGGGATCTGCTGCTAGAAGTCTCTATCAGATGAGGGGGGGGAGGTCAATGAGGCACATAGGTTTGATAGCGCTTGCCCACAGTTATGAAGGGCAAGAATAAGATATGAGAAAGTTCTTGAATTCAAGGGTTAATCAGTGTCATCAGGCTAGACTAAATTGGTCACCTTAAGCAATGCTGCATGTGGCATGAGCTGCCCCACACACAGTTTAAAACTGCTTCTGACTGGCTTACAGGTTCTATAAGTCTCCCTGCAAATATTTCACCAACTGTGAAAATCCTTGCATCTGCCCATGTCTTTTTATCACAGTAGCTGGTTAACACTTTGAATGTCCATAGACAATACAGTGGAATCTCAGGTGCGTACCCAGTTCTCCACCCTCAAAGCCTGTGTTCACCTATGCCAACAATGACTGTAAGCCTGTAGTGCCCTCGGGTGAGTCTTACTAGGTTTTTTATCACCCAACAGAACATTGTTCAGAGTTTCCACATCCATGCACTCTCTCATTTCCCAAGCCTCAGCTTTGCTTTGGCAGCCAAACCATCGCATTGGCCAAACTAGCTGCACTGCCAGATAACATAGCTCTAGGTTTGGCGTCCCTATATCCCTCTTGTGTAAAGGTAAAATCATTTACTCGATTGCTATCCTTTCTTTTGCCAGCCCATATTAGGTCGGCTCTAAAATCATTGGGATTGCCTGCAAATAAGCTGAGCAACTTCGGCAATATCAACATTTTGCTTATGACTAACTTGTCTATTGAAGATAAAGGAAGATTCCTCCAAAATGTCATCAAGGAACTGATCCCTGTGACTGCCTTTCTTACATTACCCAGTACCAACTGTTAATTACCTTTGCAGAACCAGACATATAAATATTTAAAGGTGTCAGAAGTTCATGCTAGCTGAATTTCAGAGTCATACAAATCAAGTTATCTTTATTCGATCTTCCAAGGGCAGATCATAAAAAGTACACAACAGTGAAAGGAACAACAAACAAAATTCATTACGGACACACATTTTAAAAAGTGACAACCACATATTAAAAATAGAACAAGTCCTGCAAAAGTCCATGTCTTGTGAATTAGAGACTGCCACATTTTTAAACGTATGAACTCCTCATGTTAATATACGATGACTAAGGTGACAGTGCAAAGAGGACTAATTTGGCATTGAATAAAGTGGCTGTGCAAACAAAAAATACAGTTCCGATTCCAAGGAGCTACTACAGGATGGCAATTGATAAAAAATTATAAAAAATTGATGTCGGCATTCGCAATTAAAAAAAAAAAACACATCAGAAACAGAAATTACTCAAATCATTAAAGTGCTTATTACATCAAAACAGCTAAGGTGCATTTCAGGAAGTTCGCAACTGCAAAGCAATCGCTAAGTTGCTGTAAGTAGAAGAGAGCCGCTTTGCACTTAGAAAATTTAAATCTGCGCAGTAACGGTAATAAGAACTTTCTAGTAAACGGAAGATAGAATTGACAAAAAAAAAAGAAAATGTAGAATAGTTTGACTCGATTGCTCATCACATGGACAAGCAACAACAGTGTTAGAAGAATACTGACCTAAAGGAAAACATATTGCCCAACGGAAAGAACCCAGCCTAAATTTTGTCACCAAATTTATTTCGTAAACATTGGTCACGTATAATAGATACGGGGCAATTGATGGAGTTGCTTGAATGAGGCAATAATCTCTGAGGGTTTGGCTACTTCCAATAGTTCCCTAGAGATTTGTTTAAGCTTAACAAATCCGTCCTGAACCCACTTTCTGTCCTTTTCTGCGATTGCTTCAGGATTGTCAAACAATGAGGCACAGCCAAGTGACGAAAAACAAGTTTTGATATATTGGAGCCATGGAATGGACAAACCATGGGCGCAGCTTAAACAGTCTCCAATGACAGCCCGATTAAAGTCTGCTTCTTGGTTGGACCAGATTGAGCACCAGAGGGCCAGCACTTAGGATGTCCTGGACATACTCAAGGCCTAGCTCCACGTGGACGGAATCATGCGGAGATGAGGGAAGGACGCCTAATAACCGGCGGCAGAATCTATCCTCCTCTATCTGCATTGCATGTACATCCCTGCAGCCCCAGATACCCATTCCGTATGTTAAAATCGGCAAGCATTGTATATCTCTAAAATGGGAGCGATGGGCGTTTTTTAAAAATAGACATGGCAAGCGAGAAAGTAGTGGCTACAGCTTGGGTGTAACGTGTTATTCTATTTTTAATGCACATATGCCACGAGCAACCTTCATCAAAAACCAGGCCTAAATAGGGGAAGGAGCTGACCCTCTCTAGGGGTTTGCCCCCTATATTTAATGTACGGGTTTTGGTGTTTTTTGGGCCACATATCATAGTGAATGTTTTCTTGAAGTTTGGCTCCAGGCCTAGGTCCTTCATAAAGCTAACGTAACTAACAATTAGATTTTTGAGGCTGTTGGCGGTCCTTGCCAGGAGAACGGCGTCGTCAGCATAAAGCAGCGCAGGCACAGTGTTTTTTCCAAAAGTGGAACGTCCGCCCAAACAGAAACCAGCGTCTTTTCCAAGTGGTTTGTATGGAGAAGAAAAAGCATTGGTGCAAGGACGCAACCTTGGCGCACCCCACGCTTAATGCTGAACGACTGTGCATTCTCCAGCGCTTCCATACCTGACTCATGGTGGAGATGCCTTAAGAATGTAACCAGCCCCACGTCAACTCCCATGCTCTCTAAGATGACCCACAGCTTTGAATGGGAGATGTAATCAAATGCGATGGACAGGTCCATGAACGCCAAATGGGTAGAGACCCCCTTGTCGTATTTGTATTTTGCCACAATGAGATGAAGGTTGAGACACTGCTCAATTGTCCCGAGCCCCTTTCTGAATCCGTACTGCCTTGGTGAAAGTATGCTATTAACATTAATCCAATCCAGTAAGCGATCCAATACAACTCTCCCAATTATTTTAGCTGAGGAATCTAGAAGGGATATCAGGCGATAACATTGGACATCATGCATGTTTCCTTATTTAAAAACAGGGACAATTATAGATGACCGCCACAACCTGGGCACCCCCTCGCTGCATGTAGAGTTAAAAACTGAAGTAAGGAACGGGGTCCAGAACACTGGGTCTTCCCTAAATAAGTCAAGTGGAATTCCATCCGGCCCCGGAGCCTTCTTGCATCTACTGTCTACGAGTGCTTTGAGGACCTCCTCCTCATTAAAAACAAGTTTAGAACCCATTGGGGGCAACTGCACTGAGGCATCGTCAGCCTTACAGTCGGTAGAATATAGCCCCGTAAAGTGCGCCACCCATGCCTCAGCCGAAATATGGGCTGTTACTTTATCTGTTGGTAATACAAGGGATAAAACCGACTGCACAGCTTTCCAAAATGCTTGTGGATCTTTAGAATGGCAATAGATTCCCATTTCTCCTTCTTCATTACAGACTTCCTTCTTTTGATGGCTTGCTGCTGTAACTTTCTGCTTTCCCTGATTGCACACTGATCATGCTAGCTGAATTTCATTTCAAAAGGGGATGGGGCGTCCTCAAACGCATGCATTGGGAACAGTCTGAATTTACTCCAGTTCACCCGCAGCCCTGAGATCTCTGTATGTTGATAATAGTTCCATTATAAACTGACCTTTCAGTCTTGTTATATGCTGACAATGCATTGTTCTACTTACAAGATTATATGTGGGTTCTGTCCTAAAAAGATACCCCATTCCTGTGCTCTATTACGGAACACAAAAGCCAACAGTTCTATGGCCAGTACAAATAGCAATGGTGAGAGTGGGCA
The DNA here is from genome assembly GCA_963921515.1 of Calotriton arnoldi. NCBI lineage: Eukaryota > Metazoa > Chordata > Amphibia > Caudata > Salamandridae > Calotriton > Calotriton arnoldi. Next base: position 740,444 of record CAWUFW010008400.1, read on the forward strand.
TCCTTAGCATGCGCGTCTATGTATGCTTCACTCTCTGAAGAAGACACCCCATGTCCTGACCCTGGTCTTCAGATAAGAGTAGAACAGTCACACCCATTTTGAAAACCTTTCTATGAATACCATTGAGCGTAAAACCCCCCACTAAAAATAGCCACAGTAGGGTGTTGAAAGCTTATTCGATACCTGGGGAGGGCATCATGGGTGCCGCTGACAAGCTCTGGGTTCCGTCCAAGATATTCAAGAGGTACCTCAGGATCCTGTGTCTGTCCATGGTCTGGGTGGACAAGGTCCCGAGTAACTAGAACCAGTCTGTTAGCCAGTACCTTTCCTAATATCTTATTTTCTGAGTTCAGCAGGGGAAACAGCCTGTATGATCACACATCAAGTAGATTCCGCTGAGGCTGCACAAATATTGTTGCTACACTTGTTATCTCCGGGAGCCAACCACTTTTCCAGGAAGTCGTTATACAATGCTAATAATTTAGAGGCCAACTTATACGCTGCACAAAACTCCACAACAAACCAAAAGTCCCCTGTGCTTTTGACTATACACTCTACGGCAGCCTTAATTTCTTGTGTGGTTATAGGTTCTTCCAGTGCTTCCTGTTGGTCAGCAATGTAACTTTTTGCAAGTAAGATAATGCCGCCTGCTCACTGTGGCCAACTGGTATGGCATATAATGAAACATAGAATGACGTAAATGTGTAATTTATTTCCCACTGTGTGAGTACTACAGTTACTGTATTACATCTAATTGCCCATATCGACTTCTAAGAGTAGTAACCATGCCAGTAGTTGGGTGGCCGGCCCTGTCTCCCTCAGTGTGTTGTCTGGCCAAATATTCTTTATAGTGAACCCCACTTAGTCTTTCCACCAGCACACCGCGTTATTTTCAAGATCCTCAATTTCAGTTTCCTATACTAGAATTTGGCCATTGTTTCTTATAAGAAATTGGGTTGTTGGTTTACTGGGGTATGAGCCTTGGCCAAGCAACAACCACAATCCTTGTAAAGGTGAGGCTCAAGCCAACCCTAAATTAGCCAGTGCTCCAGCCTCTGGTAGCTTAGCACAGAGCAGTCAGGCTTAACTTAGAGGCAAAGTGTAAAGTATTTGTGCAACACTTCAAACAGTAACAAAGTGAGAAACACCACACAAAAAGAGCTCCTACAGCAGGTTAGAAAAATAGAATTATTTTTAATAAATAAAATACCAAAAAATCTAATCAGTAGATCCGGAGATATGCAGTTTTAAAGAGTTCAGTGTAAAAAGAGTTAAAAAACTGAAGACACTCATGGCTATCTGGAAGAGCGACACCTGGAGAAAGTCACAAGTTTGGCTGACTGGAATGGAGTGTGGGTCGGATACAGGGAACAGGTTAATTCTGCGGAAAAGTTACCTTCTCCGTCAAGCGCAGAGTCCCCTTTCAAGTGTCCGGGCTGCGAGGAGCAGGGAAGCGTCACGGACGGACACTGACGTAGCCCGAAGAGCAGTCTTTTCGTCCAGTAAAGGCGGTGCTGTAGTACAAAGATCCTGATGTTGTCGCAAGCGGTCAGGCATGTACTTCATGATGGCACTCCCCGCGAATGGCCAATGCTGTAGCATGAAGGGTCGGACTGATTGAACTTCTTGTTGGTGGGCTGTGTGTGTTACAAGGTTTCGGCACCAACAGGCCCGTCCCCGGTCATGAAGACCTCACACACTACAATTTAGCCTCTCTGAGGGCACACCAAGGGTCCAGGATCAGAGGGGTACCACTTGGGGGTCGGGGGCTTACTCAAGCAGGATCTGGGTGCTGGTTCAGGCGGTTGGGAGCCTGTTATGTCCTTGTGGATCTGAACAGGAGGTCAGCAGACTAGTCCTTTGAGTCACTCAGGGAGTCCTGGGTTCAGGTGCAGGTCCAATCCCTCTGACTCAGCCAAGAGGACAGCAATCCAGCAGGGCAGCAATCCAGTAAAGCGGCAGTCCAGAAAGGCAGTAGTCCAGCAAAGTTGTGGTCCTTTCAACAGCGCAGCACTCCTTCCATGCCGATTATCCACAGGTCCTAAAGTGTACTGAAGAGTTGGTGTCTGAGGTCCAGTATTTATACCAAGTTGTGCCGTTAGAGAGGGGAGAAGCTTCTAGCGGCATGCCTTTGATGTGCACAGATGCCCTCTGTAGGAAAGTGGGATCTGTTTCTTATGGTTACCCTCACTTTTTGCTTCATGTGATACTGTTTTTGACTAGTCTGACTGGAATCCTGCTAATCAGGTCCCCAGTCTATCTGCTTTCTCCTTAAACTGTTATGCCATGTACTTAGGTACATTCCAGATTGGATACTGGGGTACCCTTATCAGTCCCTAGTATATGGTACCCATGTACCCAGGGCATAGGTACCCCAGAGGCCTCCCATGGGCTGAAGCATGTATTATGCCACCCATGAGAGGTCATGCAAAATGGAACTACAGGCCTGCCATTGCAGCCTGAGTAAGATGGTGCATGCACCACTTACTTTAGATATAGGTTTACTATATCTAAGGGTCACTACACTTAAAACCTATAAGTCACCCCTAGAGCAGGCCTTGACAATCCTGAAGGCAGGGTGCTTGGTTCTAAGTGAGAGGGTACCACTGCATGAGCAGGACACCCCTGCAGCCTACAGAGTCCATTCTCCCGGGTTGTTAGTGCTGCAGTCAATTTACGACATATACAGTGGCATTATGCGACCGCGTAATGACCAACTCTAAAACGGCTGAAAGTAACCCTATTGTGTTTGGTGTCAAACTTTGTGGAATCATACCCCTACACCGGTAACCAGTAAGGGAGGTATGATTCCACCCCTCAGAAACGAGCTTTGTGAGGTCCCTGGTGTTCCCGGTACCAGCCTTCTAGTCCCGGGCAGCCCAAAATGTTTACTGCCGACCAGAGACACATTTCTGCCCTTCTGCTGCTGAGCCAAGCTCGAGCAGGGGAAGGCAGAACGATAGGCATCCTGTCACAGGGAAGTGTGACCACCTCCCAGACAGGATTTAGTGTATTAGGCCTGGGTGGGTGCGCTTGCCAGCGACCGAAAGTCTGCAGGAGGGGCACATTTGGTGTCCCTGTGCATAGTCCAGTTAAAACCAGTCCTGGGAGCCGTTGGCTCCTGCTGTGGCGCGAAACTGGACAAAGGACATGGGAGTAACCTCCCGCTGTCCTGACCCTCCCCTGGGAGGGTCCCCTAAATCTGTCCAACCCTCTCCCGTGGGTACAAAAGGGCTTACCTGGCTGTAGGACCCTAGATTCGACGTAGACAAGATTCTGAACCAGAAACCACTGAACTTCGACCGTCTGGACATGCTGGACTTCGTTTGGGCCCGACTCCGTCTCCCTCTCAGTCTGAAGCATCGTCTGTGCCCGTGCACCATACAGGCTCTGTGCAGGACCTGTTGGGCATCAAGGACAACTGAAGATATCTCCCTTGGAGTGAAGGAGTCACTCCCATGCAACTGCAGGCACCACATCTCAAAGGACCGGTCTGCTGCTCCTGAGCTCCTACGGACTCCGAAGGCTCCAGCAACACAGGAGGTGGTTTTCCAAGTCCCATGAGGTATGAGCTGCCCTCTCACCAAGTTTGAGGCCAGAATCCCTTGTGGGGGCTGCAATACCTGTACCCCTGTGAACCGCATACTTTTGCAAGTGCAAATGCTTGTTGGCGTTTACCGAACAAGTGCACAGGGCAACGAGTAGCCCCACCCTTTGGCACCATTTCCTACAAAGTACTCCGGCCTCCTCGCACCGAGTGCTCCTTGGGCTGCTGCTTTGTGAAACTGCTCGAGGTCCCCTCGCGACTCCTGTGCCTCCGGCCTGTGGGTCCTCTTGAGAGTCAACACTGCTTTTCTTGGGTTCCCCTGGGTGCTCCAGGCTTGCCCTGACTCCCCTGTGTTTGGTGAGTCTCCTGGACCTTGCTGGTCCGAGCTGTAACCTTCTTTGACCTTCTGCGTGGGTTGCCACTGCCAAGGCTTGTTGGTGCCCCAGCAGACACCGACCCCTCAGCACTCGACATCCTCCGTGGGACAGCTCGTATCCGGCTCCTGGTCATCCTCGACGTCTCCTGGTCCCGGTGGCTGCAGAGTCAAGAACCCCCTCAACGCACCTGAAGCACCCAACATCGGTGGGCATTCGTCTACCGAGCCCCTGGTCACTCCTGAGTGACCCAGACTCTGTCCCCTCTGCTTTCAAGTACTCTTCAACAAGAATCCACCTTTGGATTCCAACGGACACTTTTCTTGCTTCCAGCAGTGGCTCTCCTTCGAAGTCCTCCATTGAGTTTGAAGGCTGTTTCCGACGCCATGTCAGCCCTATGCACCCGGCTTCCCTGGGATGGGTAACTCTGGTACAAGGGTATCCACGGGTGGGGTGTCTCTCCAACCTCCTAAGTTCTACAGGGTTTCTTCGAAGTCCACTGGGAAGTCTCCTGTCCCCCATAACGCCACCCCTCACGCACAGCAGCCTTATCACTCCTCATCCCTCCCCCACTGACCTCTCACACCCTACACACAACAGTCCTCCCCCTGCAGCAAACACAGACCATTCCCTATCCCCCTCCTCCTCCCCAACAGTTTTCCCCCTCACTCTAATTACCCAGACTCTATGGAACATAGAACGCGATCTCTCTAAGTTGACGACTGAACTCTCTCGACTTAGACATGATTTTAATTCCCTCAGCACCAGAACCATCCTCAACCTTGCAAACTCCCCCTATTCCAGCCGAAAAAACCCCACTAACTACAATCATTGGAGAACTACCCCTCCCCGCTGCCGTATTCGTAGACCTCGCTGCACCTTGAGCCATCTCTCCACGTCCGACATTTCCGACCTGTGCAACTCTTACCATCCTAGTTCATCAATCAACAATCCTCCACTCCCCTACTCTAACATCCCCGTTATATTGGGGACTAACAGAATCCCCTCCTCTCCCGTCTCTCCCAGACCCCCTCCTCAACTCACCACCATCCACTCCTGCCCACCCCCCAAAGCAACTCTTACCATCCCAGTTCATCAGTCAACATTCCTCAACTCCCCTACTCTAACATCCCGTTACTCTGGGGACTAACAGAATCCCCTCCTCTCCCGTCTCACCCAGACCTCCTACTCAACTCACCACTATCCACTCCTGCCCACCCCTCAAAATCAACCCCAAACCTCTCGTCTGCATGCTTGTGAACTGTAGATCTGCCGTCCGACATGCCACTGAAATTTCTGAAACTATCCTAAGCGAATCCATTGACATCGCGTTCCTCACGGAAACCTGGCTCAATGACCACTCAACGAGCATACTTGACCTACTCTTCCCCCCCCCACCGGATACTCCATCCTTAGAAAAGACAGACCCGACAGAATAGGGGGTGGTTTAGCAATAATCTTCAAAAACGAACTTCAACTCTCCCTTGTTAACAATTCTGGCCACTCCACCTTCGAATACCTTGAAGCTGAACTAAAAGTGCAAGGTTCCCTCCCAATTCGTCTACATAACATCTACCACCCTCCTGGAGATCCTCATCCCTTCATTGATGAACTATCCGACCTTCTGATACAATCCTCAATATCCAACTCAAAAAATCTCTTCCTTGGAGATCTCAACCTCCACTGGAACGATACCGATGATCCCTCAACCACTCTCCTCACCAATCTTCTTGAGATTAATGACCTCAAACAACTATGCCAGTCCCCACCCCACACCAAAGGAGCCATCCTGGACGCCATCATTACCAACAAGGATTTGGCCTTCCTGACCAATATCATCCCCATCGACTGGTCCGACCACCACCTCATACTGTTCACCATTGCTACCACGGCACCCCCCCCCCCACTAAAATCATTAAACCTAAGAGATGGACCAGAAATCTAAAACTTATCCCCCCTGGTGAACTGGAGTCTAAACTCCAAGCTCAACTTCTCCTCACTCCTCTCTCACAAAACGCAAATGAGCTTACTGAACACTTTAATAAGGCGGTCACTGTTGTCCTTGACCAACTGGCCCCGCCTAAACTTAAAAATCAAAGAAATATCCCTTCCAAATCATGGTTTAACTCAGAGCTCAACAACGAAAGACGCTCACTAAGACTGATGGAAAGAACATGGAGACAGCATCCCTCTCCCTCACATCTGGCACTCCTCAGATTAGCTAGATCTACATTCAAGAAACACATTTTTAACGAAAAGGCATCCTTCTTCCGTACACAACTTGATCGGGCCAAAAATAGACCCAGAGAACTGTGCAACATCGTTCGTAACCAAACATCCTCCGCACCTCCAAATCCGATGGCCTTGACTGCTAGATGTGAAGAAATAGCCCACTTCTTCTTGGAAAAAAATCGCCAAAATAGAGCAATCCTTCCTTTCAACTCAGATCCCATCCAACTCCCAACATATACCAGACATCACCTCAAAAGCTCATACCACATTCCCCACCCCCCCTGATCCCTCCTCACACTTGCCCACTACTGTTATGTTTCATATAGAGGCCCTAATATAGACGCGTTCATATATGCCGTATATGGTCATATTCGCATATGCCCCATTATGGTCAAAATCGTATATGCCCTATTTTGGTCATAATCGTCTATGCCCTATTATAGTCATGATCTCCTATGCCCTAATATAGGCATGATCTTTCACCTATATTAGTTCCCTACAGTACACAACGAGCTCTGAGGGTTGAACGTTATCTAGTCTGTGGTTAGAACACTGCAGGGTTTTTCCCGAACACAGGCCTACAATGTACTCATAAATTATGCATGAGCATTCACCAGCTACATCTCCCGCATAATATGTATGTACAAAGTTCACCCCTGACGTCTTCCTCATGTCTAACAAAGACCAATACAAACCATACTGAGGGACGAGATACTTTAAGGTATAAATACACCACATCTTGCCACGGTAAGATAGAGGGAACCGAGACTTCCATGCTGACACACTGACCAGAGATGCTGAGGCTCCTGCATGCAGTCGCTCCAGCTGAGAGCGGTCTAACACAGCCCTTGCGGGGTGTCCAACTCGAGACCAGGACGGGGTCCCACACTCTCTATTCACGTAATGGGGTTCGACTAAATCCTAGAAGGATTCTTGGCTCTTAGGCTTTTAGACCTACACACATGCTAGGTACACTTGGGTACATCTAGTTAGGCATGGTAGGAGTACGTGCACTTTTATAATGCATTTTATATATTCATGTATGTAACCATTATTATTGCAATATGGTAGAACTGTACTATCCTTTCACTTTCATCGTACTGCTGATAATATATCTCTGCTATTGTCTGCTGGTTGTTGCAGCACATATATTCTACACTAGAATAACAACTGTTCAATAAATACTTATTGAAACGCCCAGACTGTTTATTCTGTGTAACTCTCTGAGACAAACCGAACAAGTAAGAATGAGTGACTGAGCGAAAAGTAGTACATTGTTTCCACGATTCTGAGGGATCAGGGTTGTCATGATCTAAGGTTGCCAGAAACTAATCTCTCCCCTATAAGAGGAGATTCTAGTGGCACTGTGAGCTAGCTAATGCAAAACAGGCTAACATACGCGGTGGGGGTGCACAGAGTTAGTCGGTCACCAAGCCCACAGTTTATGTTATCCAAACGCGCAGGTCCTGCAGGGGTACTATAGGAACTACACGACACTACTGCACCTCACCCTAACCACTCACACATACCCACTACTTCACCTCCCCTAAACTACTCCCCTCACATACCCACAACTACACCTCTTGAAACCAACCACCCTAACTCACAACTAAAAAACAAGGCCTCCTGGCATAACTTCCTCCCTGTAAAAGAGCACAAAATTTTCAACATCTTGGTTAAACTTAAACCGTCCTCCCATACTAAAGACCCCCTCCCATCTAACCTTGTCCAAGACCTAAAGCACATCATTGCCCCATCTTGGACCACAATCATCAACACCTCCCTTGCCACGGGATGTGTCCCTATCTCCCTTCAACTTGGACAAATCACTGCCATTATTAAAAACCCTAATGCCGACCCCAATGACCTTAACAATCTCCGCCCCATCTCTAACCTCCCCTTTCTTTCCAAAGCCCTTGAAAAATGTGTCCTGCTCCAATTAGACAAACACATCGAAAATTTCAACTTACTGGACCCCCTACAATCAGGCTTCAGGAAAGGCTGTAGCACCGAAACTGCCATGCTAAACATTGTTGATGACATCCACCACTCCCTCGACAATGGCGAGACCTGCCTACTTATCCTCCTTGATCTCTCTGCAGCGTTTGATACAGTCAACCACTCTGCCCTACTTAATGTGCTCAGAGATCGTTTCGGCCTCAATGGTACTGCCCACAAATGATTCGTCTCCTATCTACAACACCGAACACAGCAAATCAAACTTCACGACTGTCTATCTAACCCCACTCTGGTCTCCCCCCCAGGGATCTATTCTCTCTCCCTCTCTCTTTAACCTCTTTATGGAACCCCTCACCCTCATTCTAAAACAAGCTGGAATCAACTACCACCTCTACGCCGACGATACCCAACTCTACTATAAGATCAAAACCCATGCGGACATCATACACCTTAACAACACCCTCACTAAGATCCAATCCTGGTTCCAATTAAATCATCTCAAACTCAACCCTAAAAAAACTGAAATCATTCTCTTCTCCCCTAAAAATAACCCTCTCCCCATTCAAACCTGGATCTCCGACCTTAATGCCCTCAACTGCTTACTCTCCCTGTCCAACTCAGTAAAATCTCTTGGTATCTCCATCAATAATAGCCTAACTCTCAATGTTCACATCAAAAACTCGGCCAAAGGAGCCCTCTTCACTCTCCGTCATCTCAAGAAAATTAAGCCCTTTATCCCAACGGATGACTTTAAATTAGTAGTCCAGTCACTGGTCCTCTCGCGAATTGATTACGGCAACGCCATCCTCACCGGAATCCCCAAGGTCCACCTAGCTCCACTCAAATCTGTGCTCAACCTTGCAGCCAGGCTCATCACCGACTGCAAACGTTTCCACCACATCTCCCCAGCCCTCAAAACTCTTAAATGGCTCCCCATCGAAGGTAGATCTGCCTATAAAACTGCTTGCATTACACAAAGTCCTCCATCAAAATACACCGCCGTACCTCGCCAATAAACTCTGCAAAGCGGGCAGCACACAACCTACGAGAAGCACCAACGCTCTCCTCCTAGTCCCACCCCTGCTAAAAAAGAAATCCACACAATCCCGCTCCTTCTCCGGAAATGCCCCAAACATCTGGAATGCCCTCCCCAAAGACCTGCGATGCAACCCTTCCTATATCAGCTTTAAAAAAAGACCTCAAAATGCACCCCCTCAATAAATATTGGGGGTCTTATCCTGCGCCCTGAATTTGTTCTCCCATTTCCATGTTATATATGTATATAGCTATTGCTCTATCTATCTGTGTATTTGATTTGTGTACTTTCAAGCGTTTCGCTTTTGTTAACTTGTTGGTATTCCATGCTGTTGAAATATTGTCCTCTACTGTTACTATCTTCATACTCATGAAAAGCGCTCTGATACCTCTGGGTCTAGCCAGCGCTATATAAAACCTCTAAAATAAATAAATAAAATAAATAAGGGTCTTTAAACTTTAAAACTTCAACCGCGACTCTCCCATGGAACTGTACAGCACATGCAGTCGTGTTCCCACACTGCACCCGTCCTATGTGGGGTCCCTACTTACTCACCTTGGGTGGTTCCTTGGGTTTCAGCGATTCTATGTCCTCTACACACTGTCTTGACTCGAGTTGTGGTTCTTATACCCCTATTTTAGTATATGGTTTGGTCTCCCACTGGAGCCCACTGTGTATTAGTGCTATTTACTATTGTTTCTGTGCTACAGTATTGTGTGCTTTGTGAGTATCTTCGTGTAGAAGATACTGTGTCGTACTTAGAGTGTGTTATATTAATAAATACATATTTTTATAACTACTGTGTGGTTCTCCTTTCATTAAACTAATACTATAAGGTTGCATTCTGGAAAGACAAGCTACTTAACATTCCTTCAAGACTAAGCCTGAAGGCTGCTCTCCACACCTCCCGACCCAGACAGTGTGTGGGTAGGTCGTCCACCAGACTTGCGGTTCATACCACGACACTGGAAAGTCCAGGTGTCTTGACCGGCCGGGAGTTGATGTGGCCAGTCACCAATAGTTTTTGGGTTGGCCATCACACTTACAGGTACCACATCTTTAGGTGCACTGCGTGGTATATCACGGTTAGTAAACCAGAACAGCACCAATAGTGTAGATAGACAGTCCTTTCTAGGTCCTGAAGAAGTGCCGCCAGATCATTCTGACACATAGGCAAGAAGCATGTTGACCACATGAAGTTGAGCGCAATATCCTGACACCTATCAGGAAGGCGCACTCTATATATTTTTAATCAGGTTGGAAGCCAGATTCATTAAAATTATTCTGTTTGGACTTCCATTTCCTGTTTTATCCTTGCACGGTCTATTGACCTTCACGTTAGCACATCTACACTTTTAGGTCCCTTACACCCACGGCACCATACGGCAAGGAATTAAAGATCTCCACCAAAGAGCCCCTCATAGGGTGCCCGTCAGGAATTTCAGCTCCGACCTGATGAGGAGTAAGCCCTACGATGAAGCATGACACCCAGCTGGCTGGGCGTGTGAGGGCCCTAATTCCGAAAAGAGGGATCCCCCTTTCCCTCTTTTCCTAAGGGACAACCTTTTCTTCTCATCTGACCTCGCTCCCTTTGCCTCATTAGGAACTGCATACCCTCTTGTTTTCGTGCTCTCCACAGCTACCACTTGGATAGCTTTCTAAGGTTATCTTTGACCTCTTAAATCACCATAAGGGTTGTTTGGACTGGTACAGGGTGCCCACTTTAATTAGTGGACAGCATATACCAGGCCAACTTCTCACACCCTCCCTTCCGTGTCATGGCTCCAGACTAAAAACAGGGGGTATGCAGCCTTTTGTGTGGAGGCAGGTCACAGCCTATTCAGGTGTAAGTGGGGCTGGGCGCAGCTCCTCAAACCGATCCTGCCAGTGATGGCCCATCCAGGCACACATAAGCTGCCCATTGTGTGGTGGTGGTCTAGGAGGAATACTCAAAGCATAACTGTCAGCTACACCCAGTCATGTGATCCAGAGACAGGCTGCAGGCACCAAATAGCTAAGGCAAGAAAATGCCAACTTTCTTTTTGTTTGTTTGTTTTTGTTCTTTGTTTAGCTTCATGAGATTTACGTTCAGCGACGCAACCGTACCAAGTGACAGGTTTTAAAAGCACTGGTAAAGTTCACGTTCTTTTAGAGGGCACATTCACTTCGGTGACAGACAGGTTGGCGTACGTGAAGGTAAATATAGCTGGTAGGAGGCTGTAGGCACACTAGAAAACAGAGTGTCAGAACATCGGTGGGAGTAGTTTTTTGATTATTTCATCACGGGGACATTGTCGGGTTGGGCTTGTTTAGTGTCATGTTTCTCTTTTTTAGCACGGGAAGGGTTAAGTTGCTCATTGTACTCAGTTTTTCATCAGTGGATCTTTGAATAATGAATGCAAATTCTTTGTTGTTTATTGTTGGGTCACACGGGACAGATCTTATTTAACAAAGCTCTTTATATCCACATCAAGACCATGAGCGGGACGTACTGGTAATGTTTACATCGTTTGTTCTCTTGCAGTTACCCCTGACGAAGGGCATAGATTGCCTGAAATGCATTGGGTCCTTTCACTTCTGTAATGTCATGCTATGCGGGGGGGTGAACCCCCAGGTGTTGTAAAGGAAAGGCCTGAACAGGCATTCAATGAACAAGGAATTTAATTTGAATTACTAATTGGTATGAATTGATAACGGATTGAGACTTGAAAACTTATTGGATTAATTTAAATAAAATTTTGAAATTCACCCAATGGGAAGTGTGATTTTGGCAGTGCATCCCTTGTTGGGATCCGACGAGGTTCCATGATTTTCAACTTTCTAAAAGTGGCATTTTCAGAATTGTAATTTAAAATCTGACTTCCCCATAAGTTAGGATTTTTCATTACAATTCCAAAGATACCAAACATGAATGGGTTACACTTTTGGAGATTACACTTATAAAATGTAATCATGTAACTCCAATGTTATCCTATGGGAGAGCTAGGCCATGCAGTAGTGAAAAACGAATTTAAGAGTTTTTCACTACCAGGACAACTAAAACTTAAAAGTACATGTCCAACCTTTTAAATACACTGCACCCTGCTCTCTGGGCTGTCCAGGGCCAACCCTAGACGTGATTTATATGTATTAAAAAGGAAGGTTTGGGCCTGGCAAAAGGTTTATTTTGCAAGGTCGATAATGGTAGTTGAAAACCCCACACACAGGCTGCAATGGCAGGCCTGAGACATGTTTAAAGTACAATCCTAGGGGGGGGGCGCTAGAGGGCGCACGGCAAGATGGCCGCACCCTAGCGTTGCTCTGCCCGGCTGAGCCACTATCCGTCCAATATCCGCCTTCAATTGCAGCATCTGAGCCCTGTAGTCGCACGATCCACTTTGTAATACTCCCCTGCCCACATCTAGGGGGTTGTGGAGTACCGGAGACTGCGGAAACGACCGGAATCTTGATCCGTCTGCTCCCGGTGGTGATCGCGCAAGATGGCGGCCGACGCGGGGCCCTGGTGACGGAGTGCACTTGCTGCCGCTCTCGTCGTCGAAGCGGCCGATATACAGGGGCTGCGACAGGGCAGAGGACGATTGGCTGTTACGGCGCCGCTGACATTGGGGACCCTGGTGCGGCGGCGCTGGGCGGAAGAACTCCGGACGTCTGCGGTGCTGGCGCGTGGCCCTTGACTGTGCGAGGCGAGGCACGGCTGCTTGCTGGCCCGTCCTGGGCCCAACGCTGGATTGGCGGTGACCCGACGAGAAGTGCGACGCTCCTGGTGCTGGCTGCGGTAAGTGGGGCGCGGCCTTGCCTGGGTCCGTTGCTGCGGCGGCGGGTGTGGGCCTTGGCTGGGGCCGCGGCCTGCGAGCTGTGGCAGGCGCCTGGGGGGCAGGAGAGTGAGGTGACCGGCGCCCCGGGTGACCCCCTGGCCATTTGGCAGTAAGGACACAGCCACGGCTGACGAGGGACGCAGCGGGCTGGAAGTCCTGCTGTCCAGCTGGAATATCCCTACTTCCTACCGGATCAATTTGCGTCCGCCTCAGGGCAGCCACGCGCTACATAGCGCCACCAACTCTGCAAGGTCGCTCTTGGTGGCCTACTCTACTCTACGAGCGGGATGCACTCCTAGGCCATCCTGAGGCTGGGGGGGGACATCGGCACATACGGATGGAGTGACCTGGGGACTGCATCGACTTTGCCGCTGCAGAGACTGGGTGCGCCTTGGAATTTTTGTGTTTCTACTGCTGCTGTGCTGATCTTGGTTCATCGCCCTTGGTGCGCTGCGGGTCTGTGGGCCCTTGTGACTGTTCGGGCACCTTCCTCCTGCACGGTGGAGCGCACTGCGACGGGTTTGGAGGGGGTCCTGCGGCCTGTGACCTGTGATCCTGCGGAACAGTGAATTCACCTGGGCCTGAGAAGGTGCCTCCCTCCCCCTGGTGCCACGGGTGAGGTGTGTGTTGTGTGGAGACTTTCAGAGTGTGGGCCCGGAACTCTACTTGCGCCCTGGTTGGGATCGCCCGGACCGACGTTGTGTGAACCCGGAGGAGTCCATCTTGCGTGTATCACCGGCGGGCTAGGCCCTACCTCGCCTGTGATAATCATGGGGAGAACAGACAAATCCCAACCTCGCCTCACGTTTGAAGCGCGCAAGTCCACGAAAACACAGCAGAAAGCGGCTTCGGATTTGGAAGCGGATGCCCATGGTGACGACCCCCCCACACTTGAGACAACGCTGTTGGAAATGCAACGAAGCCTTCAATCTATCGAGGGTACCATGGCGGCCGTGAATCACCGCCTCGACCACATGTCGGCACAGCTCGAGAAGCAAAATACCCGCATGGGGGAGGTCGAGAAACGGGTCTCTGCAGCTGAGGATGGGCTGAGTGAGGTCGCGGGGAAGGCGCTCAACATGGAAAAAATCCTGGCTCTTATTCAGGCCAAGAACGAGGACTTGGAGGCCCGGTCCCGGCGAAATAATATTAGGATTACGGGACTGCCAGAGTTCACTAATGTGGGCAAGAGGGAGACTTTCGTAGAAAACCTGATTGAGGACATATTTGGCTCCGAACATCTGTCCCCCATGTTTATCATCGAGCGAGCCCATCGCTCCCTGGCGGCGCGACCTGTCCCGGGGGCTCCCCGCCCAATAATTGCGAGACTGTTAATTTACAGGGACCGCGATATCATCCTGCGTATGGCCAGGGATAAGGGCAATATTGAACATCAAGGCAATTCCCTCTCATTTTTCCCTGACTTTACGGTCACTGTGCAGGCTGCACGTAGGAAGTTTGGAGCTGTGAAAAAGTTCTTGCAGTCGGAGGGGGTCCCATATGCAATGTTATACTCCGCTCGCTTGCGGGTGGGCCCTGATGGGGACTCCAAAATCTTCACCAACCCCAAGGCGGCCATGGAACATGCCAAACAATTGAAGCGACGACGGCGTGAGTCTCAGACTATACCGGACGATGAGGAGCAGTAGCGGTGTGGAGCGGTCTCCTGCTGGCTCACTCTCTCCCGCTCTTCTATGCAGACATTTCCGGCCCTGTACTATGCTATGTTTGTTTATCTGCTTTCTTATGGTTAGGGCATTCTGTGCTTCCTCAAGCGGGTAGGCTTATACTGTGATATGTGCCAGTGCGGATGTGTGTATATGTATAGGCACAGATACTATACCTGCTCAGCCACCTCCTGCATGACTGGAGGCTAGTAGCACTCCGACGCCCCCCAAATGGGAAAACCCTATATGCATATTTCTGTTTTTTGTTCTTGTTGGGGAAGGGTCAGACAGAGTTGGGATGGCTTTAGCGAGTTGGGGACGCTGAAGTGGGTGGGGGGCTGGCGGGTGGTGGATGGGGGGGACACAGGCACTTTTTTTCTTCAGTGTGCTTGAATCCAATTGGTTTTACGCGATGGTGGGCGTATGCAGGTGGTTCTTTCTTGTTTTTTTCTCATTGCCGAGAAGTCTGAATGAGTGGTAAAGTGAAGTTACACCTGGAATGTACGGGGTCTGAATACTCCCAAGAAAATTCGCGCTGTTATGGCATATTTGGACAGGATGGACGTTCAAATAGCCTTCCTACAAGAGACGCACCTCACTACAGTCTCGGAAAAGAATGTGGGTGCGCGCTGGGCTGGGGTCCGAATAGCGTCCTCTTACTCTACTTACTCGCGGGGCGTGATGATCCTTGTTAAGAGGGGGGTCCCATTTACTGTTATTCGGACTGAAATAGCTGAACAAGGCCGAGTGGCGATGGTGCATGGCCAGCTGGGCAGAGCGAGTGTATTACTGGTTAATGTCTATGGACCGAATGTTGACGATCCTTCCTTTTTTGTGGATGTGTGGCGCCGCGTCTCGGGATTTCCTACAGCGGAGATACTCTGGGATGGCGACTTTAATGTCTGTTTGGATGTGGATATGGACCGTCTGGGAAGTGGAATAGTGCGACCAAAGCAGGCTTCTGAGGTCTTGCTGGGGCTATTGGATGAGGGGAGTCTGCGTGATGTATGGCGCTTGCAACATCCTGGGGCGCGTGAGAGTACTTTTATATCCTCTGTGCATGGGACGTGGTCACGCTTGGATTTCTGGCTTGTCACTGAGGTCGCCTGCACGTGGGCCGTTAAGGTCGGTCACATGGCAAGAACGCTTTCTGATCACTCCCCGGTGGTCCTTGAGCTTCAGATACCCGCATGCGAGAGACCTCCTTTTACATGGCGTTTGCCGCAGGCTTCCCTGACTGACCCGGTTTTTAGGCATACTATAGGGGAGGCAATCCGCAACTACTTTAGGGAGAATGAGGGTACCGTTGAGAGTGCCGGGGTTCTGTGGGAGGCATTCAAGGTGACCATCAGGTGAGTCTGCATGGGTGCGCAGGCTGGTGTATTGAGAGATCTAAGGCGTAGAATTCAGAAATTAGCTACGGAAATCTCTACTTGGGAGCGTGAGTATGACAAGAACCCTTCCACAGCTACGTTATCTGCGATGCGGGATCTTGTGACTGAGCACAATAATACTGTGGACCAGGAATTGGTGCATAGATCCCGACGCAGTAGCTCGCTATTACGGGGAGGGGGGCAGGCCTGGTCGCTCGCTGGCACAGAAGTTGGCGGCTCCCAGAAGTCAGGACTATATCACAGAGATGCTAGATAACGAGGGGGTTGCGCATTACACTACACCAGAGATTAGTGCGGTTGTACTAGGCTACTATGCCTGACTCTACGAAAACCCGGCTACGATGCAGGGGGAGGATATACACTCCTATCTTGACGATGTTGCACTTGGGTGGCTATCCCTCGGACAGAGGGAATATCTTACACAGCCATTTGATGTCGAGGATGTGAAATTGGCCATAATGTCACTCCCCACATGCAAGGCCGCAGGCCTCGATGGACTCCCCAGCGAGTTCTACAAGGCCTACGTTGACGACTTGGCCCCCAGGCTCCTGGCGGTCTATGCGGAGGCCTACGAGACGGGGCGCCTCCCACCTACCTTGAAGGAGGCCCTCCTGGTGACACTTCTGAAGCCAGACAAGGATGCCAACCGGTGCAATTCATATAGGCCGCTTTCGATTATTAATATCGACGCCAAGATTTTGGCAAAGATGATTGCTACTAGGCTCCAGCCGCTTGTTCCCCTGCTGGTCCTTCCTGACCAGTCCAGTTTTGTGCAGGCTAGGTCAACCACGCACAACTTGCGCACGGTCTTCGCTACATTGCATTATTTTGATCCCGACTTTCAGGCAGTGGCAGTGCTGCTCGACGCAGCAAAAGCGTTCGACTCCCTTCAGTGGGACTATATGTTCACTGTGTTGACGAGAATGGGTCTTCCCCAGTTCTTCCTCCAGTGGATTAAGGTACTGTACACAGAACCCGTCGCGCGTGTGCGCGCAATGGCTGGGTGTCCGCGCATTTCCCATTTGCAGTGGCACACGGCAGGGATGCCCCTTGTCGCCGATGCTTTTTGCATTGGCGCTAGAGCCTCTAGCTTGTAAGTTGCGCCAGCGGCATGCATCGGCT
Organism: Calotriton arnoldi; assembly: GCA_963921515.1. Classification (NCBI taxonomy): domain Eukaryota; kingdom Metazoa; phylum Chordata; class Amphibia; order Caudata; family Salamandridae; genus Calotriton; species Calotriton arnoldi. Next base: position 757,590 of record CAWUFW010008400.1, read on the forward strand.
GCATTGCGCTTCTGCCAGAGACCACTTGTGGTCTCATTATATGCTGATGACATGCTCCTGTATATCCGAGAGCCTGCTACTTACCTATCGGAATTGCTTCGCGAGTATGTTAAATTTGAGAGGTACTCCAGCCTGGGGATTAATTGGGCAAAGTCGACGGTGTTCCCGCTGACGGCAGGCACGCGGGAGGTTGAGCTGGACTTTCCACTGACTTGGACTCAGGACCCGGTGAAGTACTTGGGGATATGGTTGCATCGAGACCCTGATCAAGTTATCACTGAGAACTATGGCCGTGTTATTGCGCAGATTACTGACCAGGCGGAGCGATGGGCCCGGCTGCCTCTATCGCTTGCGGATCGGATCGCGGTGATCAAAATGTCTTTATTGCCCAAACTTCTCTGTTTGTGAATATTCCTATTCGGCTGAACACCGCACTGTTTAAGACGCTCCAGTCAGCCTTGCTATCCTTTGTCTGGGGGGGGGGTAAGAAGCCCAGATGCAGTTGGGGTGTCCTTCTCCAACCATTTGACCGGGGGGGGTTTGAGGCCCCTGACATGCGGCTTTACTACTTATGTGCGCAGGTGCAGTTTGCGCATTATTGTTTTTTTCCGCAGCGGTTTTTGCTCCACACTGACATTGAGGCGGACTCTGTGCTCCCGATGCCACTGGCAGCGGCGGCACTCTCCGGTGGTAGGGGAGGTCCCAGAACGGAAATTAACCCTGCGCTGTGCACTGCATGGGCCTGGCAGGCCCTTGCCAAAAGGGCACAGATGGATTACTTATATGCCCCGTCGCTACCTATAGTGGCGCACCCTGACATCTCAGCGGCACAGGAGCGACTAGCTCGGCTGGTGCTGGAGGCTGCCGGGATTACACAGATAGGGAACTTGTACAAGCAGGGTCAGTTCCGCTCGCTACAGGATGTACAGAGTGGTCGGAATCACGGCCGGATGTTGGAATTTACCTATGTGAGAGTGCAGCAAGCAGTTCGAGCCATCTACCCTAACTATCCGAATGAACCACAAACGTTGCTGGCACTGCGGGCGGTGCTGGCAGGTGAGGAGCGAAAGGGCCTGATAACTAAGCTATATAACGCGTCCCTACGAGAGGGAGAGCCAGGGGAACACCCCTCATATCTCAAATGGAATGCTGTGCTGGGGTTCACACTTTCGCAATGGAAGTTCTGCTGTAAGTTAACGGGTCGCGTCACGGCGAATTGTAACCTCCGCATTATTCATTTTAAGTTTTTGCATCAGTTATACTATACCCCAATGCAACTGCGGAGGTTTGGCTTGCGTGAAACTGCTTCCTGTGTGAGGTGCGGGCAGGCTGATGCAGACTTCTTGCATCTAGCGTGGCAATGTGCAGGGATATATGCTTTCTGGACCAGGGTGGTGAACGTGCTAACGGATGTTGTGCTGGAACGTGTGCGATGTGCCCCGGAGGTTTGCCTGCTGGGCAGCGTGACGAGTCTTAAGCCTTGCAATCGGCGACTTGTAGCTGTCTCGACTTTGTTGGCAAAAAGAGCTGTAGCGCAATGTTGGGGAGCAAAAACCACTCCCACTGTAAAGAAATGGATTCGCGACTTGGTCTATTGTAGGGAGCAGTTGGAGACCTATGCGGAGGAGCTCCCTGAGTCCTCGCGGCCCAAAGACTTTTGGGCCCCGCTCACTATGTATTTATTGAGCCACCCTGATTTGTAGTTATTTCTCTTTTGTTATTTTGAACTGTTGTGATGCCTTGTCAGGACTTGCTGGAATTGGGACTTCCTTTTCTTATTAACTGCCACTCATGTGTGTCTCAGATGCTTGGGATTCCACAACTGAATAATGTACTATCACCTAAAGTGCCGGGAGGGGTGGGGGTTCGTTCTTTGCAGGATTGTTCTTGTTCTGTCTATGTTTGTTAGATGGAATGATAGGAACCCAACCAAACGGGAACATTTGTTGCTTGTATCATTATATGCTATGATGGTATTGCTTGTCCCCTACTTCGGGGCTCTGTGTCTTAATTGCAAGCTACATAATAAAAAAACAAAATTTAAAAAAAAAGTACAATCCTAAATTAATCGGGGATCAACCCTCTGGTAGCTTGGCACAGAGCAGTCAGGCTTAACTTAAAGGCAATGTGTAAAGTATTTGTGCAACACTTCAAACAATAATAAAGTAAATACACCACACAACAAGCATTTGCAATGCAATAGGTCTCAAATTTAAGTGAGTTTGAGCTATTGGCATTGCATATGACAATGCCTTTTATTTATGTTTTGGTTTTTAAAACATAAAAGGCATTGTCATTTGCAATGCTAATAGCTTAAACTCTCGCAAATGCGAGACCTATTGCATTCCAAATGCTTGTTTAACTATAGATGTCCTCTCTATTACCACAAACATTGCCTGCAGCAAACAGAAATGCATAGTCTCCCATACCTTGGAAAACACCCATACAGCATGCATTTACAAGTTCAAAACTGACTGATATGCAGATGCGACCACTTCTGCTAGCTAACTTGGTCTAATGGGGGGCACTTTATTTTGGTGCCTGGGCTTCTTTTCTGTCCCGGTCCTGCCCCGAGGGTGATAATAGTAATTGCTTCATTGCTTCATAGTGCTGTAAATAACAGGCTTTGCTATTACCCACAGTTTAATGACATCGCATTTGTCAACAGCAGAAGGATGCTGGGATGAGTCCGCCATAATGTGAATCAAATTTATGGGCCTCAGGCCAGGTTAATGTTCGAACAGAGAGGGTGTTGTAAACGTTTTCTCTCTTGGTCCGCTCCCTTTTCAAAATCTTCATGTAATTTTTTAAGAGCATCAAATGACCTGCACAAATGAAGTGACTTGAACAATCAAAGAACCATTTATTTCTTTGTAGTAATCAGAATATTTTAGACATTGTACACTTATTTTGTTTATATTTAATCCATTTAGCTTGTGATGGTTACAATGATGTCTCCTCCCATGAAGACTTTTCCTGCAGTGTGAATAATTTTGAAGCGGGTGCCAACTGATGATATCCGGGTTAGAGGTCACGTGATAGCATTTCCAGTGAGACGATCAGGAATGCCACCACATTTCTTGGCCTATGGCTAAAGAAACTGTCAGTAAGGAATAAATGTGCTTTTGGTCACTTAGAGCCTGTACTTTGGTTTCTCGGGTGCCAAGAAATGATCCAGACCCACGCATCATTAGGAACCGGAACAAGAAGTGACCACGTCTCTAGATCTACTTCACTGGACTCACTGGCCCCCTGCGATGCTTGCGTCCAAACATCTCGCTGGCCCTTCAGTTTGCCTCACTCACTGACGCCTCTTCCGCTTGCACTGTCCCTCAGACTCTCTTCTGCATCTTTACTCCCTGAACCCTCTTTCACAAGCCTCTCTGTCTCTCCTCTCACTGACCACCCTGTTGCGACGTCACTGCCCTCTGCTCTATCCCTAGCCGTCGAACTCTGTCACCCCTTCTGTCTTCGAACTCTTTCTCTCGCTTCTACTCACGAACAAAGTAGTGCTCACAGTCTAAATAACACGTACCCTACCGTGTAACACTCGAAATAAAGGGGCCAGTAGCCATAGGGGGTACAAATGACGACATGGCCATAATAAGGAGGGACTAACAAGCCTCATAATCAATCAGAAGGCAGCATTCACGAAAGACAACGACACGAGCCAATTAAAAACATGAGCGGAGAGTGGGCGGAGCTCCCACTGCATACTCCATTACTGCATGCCTCGCAGAGCGAGCAGCACATGCGCGCTGCCGCTATAGGCTCGACCTGAAAAGGGTTCTACACCAAGTAAAAAAAATAGAGTAATATTTAATAAATAAAACAAGACCAAAACAACAAAAAGATTCTAGTGAAAATAACATCAAAACGCAAAAAGCACCAACTGTGGATATCTGGTCGTGCCGGACCGGCACAAAGTCACAAGTTCAGGCTGACCTTGATGGAGCGCGGGCGGCTAAAGGGACCCAGTTAGGCCAACTGAACAAAGTACCTGAAATCCTGTTTTCAGAGCGTTGAGAGGATGAGTGTTGAAGATGTATTGCACAGCCGAAGCTATGCGTTGGTTCAGTGATGCAGCGAGGCTGCAATGCGAGGGCATTCAGTGTCATCGAGAATCCCATCAGAGGGGCTCACGATGCAGAGTCTGGCATTGAGGATGCAGCGCACAGTCAGGGCGATGCGTCGGTTCCAAGGTGCTGCAAGGCTGCGATGCGGAGTTCGTCTTCAAGGCTGCCGTCGATAAGGGGTGCGAGGGCCTGCGCAGGGAATGCGCTGCACAGTGGCAGTTCCGATGAGACTGCAGAGGCAATGCAGGTCTTGGCGACTGGTCCAGTCAACGTAGCAGGGGCGATGTGGATGTGTTGGTTCTGCTCGGGTTTGCCCCACGCAGCAGAGGGGATGCGTCGGTTCAGCTGGATCCACAGAAGCTGCAGAGCACCTTAAACCCACTTCCAAGGGTCCAGGACTGGGGTTGCACAACTTGGCAGGGTATACTCATAGATGGTACATTCCAGGTGCAAGGTTGTTGGAAGCATGTTGTGTCCCTGAGGATGCAGATCAGGAGGTCAGCCAACTAGCTCTTGGAGTCACTCTGGGTTCAAGAGGTGCAGGTCCATTCCATCCCACCCAGGTCAGCACAGCAGGACAGAAGACCTTCACAGCAGCAGTCCAGCAGAGTGGCAGTCCTTTCAGCAGCACAACAGTCCTTCCTGGCAATGTATCGACAAGTTCAGTTGAATACTGAAGTGGTGGTGTCTGAGGTCCAGTATATATACACCCAGTTGTGCCTTTGAAGTGGGGAGTACCTTCTAGAGGCAGGCCTTTGAAGTGCACAGACGCCCTGCCTTCCTGGTCCTGGCTTCAGACTAACTACAGGGGGGTATGCAGCCCATTGTGTGGAGACAAGAAACAGCCTATTCAAGTGCAAGTAGGGCTGGGGTCAGCTCCTCCCTCCCATCCTGCAAGTGATTGCCCATCCAGGCACACCTAGGCTCCCCATTATGTGTGTATGTCTAAGAGGAATACACAAAGCCCAGCTGTCAACTACACACAGTTATGTCACCCAGAGACAGGTTGCAGGCACCAAATGGCTAAGGCAGGAAAACACCAACTTTCTGAAAGTGGCATTTTCAAAACTGTAATTTAAAATTGTCCACATACCACCACTAATTGACTCCCACCAACCTGCCAGGGTGATGCACTTTGACAATACTGAACGCAAAATTGCATTTCTTCCTCTGCCCCCCCAACAGTCATGGATTGGCCAGTTACTTTTCAAATGGTTTTACCCTATAATTATAAACCGCCGTCACTCCCACCACTAGGCACTACATTATCAATACTCATGATACCACTACACCCTTTGTGGGTCACGACCATCCTGCAGTACCATCTACAGCCTGTATTAGCATTGTGGCTAGTGATACTTATGATGTGCTCACATTGTGCCTTCCCATGATCAATTTTGTTATTTGTCTAAATTACCATTCCTCATCCTGGCAACATAGTGCCATTTTTACAATTTTTTTTGCCGCTTTGACATGGTGGTGAATGGTGGCGCCGGCCCTCCTGCTATGCGACCCCTGCATCATTTGGCATACTAACAGGAGGCCTGCCCCCTAAACTCCCCCTCCCCCTTTCATAACTACGCAGGGAGTGAGCTACACCCGGCTCTTGTCAGCACATTCTCAACAGACACCTACACATTTCGATTTATCATCCGTCTTTGCCAGGCCTCGGGGGTATTTTCCAAAAGCCTGCTTCACGTCCTGTGTACTTTCAGCAGCTTGCTCATTACACGAGGGGCTCCGGCCCTTTTCCTATGCCGCACTGATACCATTTGTATTAGCTGGCACAAAGAGATGAGGCCTGCTCCATCATGGCACAGATTCTAGCCGCACCCAGTTCTTGATCTGCATGCACGAGAGACACCCACCCGAATCTTCAAACCGACTCCCCAGTTTCGCCAGGCTCCTGTTTTTTTTTTCCAAAGCCAGTCTCATTATACTCATAACCTTTACTGGTTTTCCCACGAGATCAGGGGCCCTAAAATTATCCTCTAGAACATTCATTGTTCTTACAAAATGGAGCCCATTATGTCCCGGTCTAGTGCTCCACTACACGGTGAACATTACCACTTGTGAGCAATTGATCATGGAGCACTCCTACGTTGCCTATTACCCAACTCCTCCTCTTTTGTGGCTGCAGGTTTTGGGTAGGTTGTCATGTGCTACCGTCACTACAACTCTAGTACCAACTAAATGCTTTTTACAGGTCTTCCACTTCTCTCCCGGGTTGTGGAATTTTATAAAATATCTACTTGCCCATGGGGCAAGTTGCTTCATAAATCTAATAGTCCTGTAACAAAGTTCACTTGTCCCTTTTGTGCCATGTAATGCTGCAACAAATTGTGGCAGCAATCTCATTATATAAGAGCAATGATATAGCCTCTTTGATTATGCCAGGGCTCATACCCTACATAGTAGGGTTTGAATACTAGCAATTGGCTCATGTTTCCCTTTTTCCACAGATCTACATACTGCTGCTGAAGGTAGTGGTAAGCAATAGTTCCAGGGTTGGAATGCCCTTTTGAGTCTGTGCAGACCTACTAACTTGCATGTTTTAAGGGTTTCACAAACTCTTCTCTAATCTTTTCCCATACTGAGAATGGTTGGAAATGTACTCCTGACAATGGCCGACATAAAACTTCTTCCAGGGCTGGGGAAAAAAGTGGTTGGAGGGAAAGTGAACTAGCAAGCACTCAGATTTTCGCTTGAGCAAATCTACACATGCCTATTTGCTCACACTAAAATGCTTTCACAAACATTTTCTAGGAGTACTATTTCTTGGCCTACTTCTGTAAATTCTTGTGAATTCGTGAAAACCGTATATCTGCACTTAATGCAAGGACATATACCTTGGGTGCACTTTTGAGACTTTCTTTAATAATTGGGCCCCTAATTAGGTCTGGCGTTAACCATGACCTTTTGTGTTTATTAAAATTCTGTCTGTCTCTCCCTCTCTCTCTCTCTCTGTCGGCTGGCTTCCCTGTGAGTGGCAGCATTCTGCTCTTTCACAAGGAGCATATTGGCACACAGAGTAGTGTTGCTCAGTGCCAGGAACTACTGTGGCAATGTGTGATTTTTTAGACCAAAAAATATTTTTGTTTTTGCTAATGTTTGTTAGCCTGGCAGCTCCCACACTAATAAGGTTTTACAAAAACCATGCCAAAACAAGTCACGCATTGACAAAACCAAAAGGCTAACCACCAATTTCAGACCTACTAGCTTTGCCATGCTTGTTTATTTTTATGTTTCCCATAATCTTATTGAAATTGGTTACACTGATCTTCCATTATGACTTTTTGGGGAATTACTAGCATACATCATTACATTTTCCTAAATGATGCTGCAAAGAAATGGTACCGAACATTTTTCAGTAGTTTAGCTAAATGTTTTTTCCTACTTGCATTTTTTGTGAACATTTTATTTTGAAAGCAAATAATCATTAATCTTGCTTTCAAGCTTCTGCAAATATTTGCATATAATCAGAGAGCATTCTGGGAGCATTATACATAGCCTCATATTGCTAAACTTTTAAAAACGTGTGTACACATTTTTATACTGGAACCACTGTCAGTAGTGCAGTCCAAGCTTACAACATTTATTGAGAGCGCTCACCCTAAAACAAAGGCTTTGCATTAATGAACCATAAATACAAGTTTGAACAGCATTAACTCATGGACACAAAAATGACCTAAACTGCAGACAATGCCTTTTCCTGATCCATAATGTGGTACTGTAAACAGGCAGCCAAAGGGTTTGTGCAGTATGAGGTTGGGCTTACTTGTCCCAGGGACAAAATACACATGAAAATATGCTGCCCTTGACCCCACACAATGTGTCCTGGGCATCGGGCTATAGGAATGCAACAACCCTGCCTCTCCAGAAGTTTCTCTCTGGGATTACTACATTATGTTTTCATTTGTGTTTTTAACACGCTTAATGAGCGTTTGACTCTGCTCCTACTCGAGGAGGCTATAAGTGCTACCCTATTTGGGTGAGTTGTCTACCCTTCGTCACAGTGTGTGAAATCTTGTTGCTTGCCATTTCCCCCTTTTGTGTCACTTGTCTGTTATGTGTTTTGTTTTCGACTGTGCTAGTTGCACTACCACTGATAGCAGCATGTTGATGATTTCTCTGCATGCTTCAACACGATGACGGATGTCCTTGATGATCTGCATCACACAGATTACTTGTATTCATGATTTTATCACAATTTCAGGTCTGCTTTTTAGGAATCACTGTATAAAGATACACTACATTTAGGTTCAATTGTGATTGGACTATCCTTGACACCAACCCAGATTCCAACCACTGTGTAGATTAGAATCTTTCGGTCTTGACGAATGCCATCTGATCATTATTGACAACTACGGCAAGAAACAGGTTGACCTTTAGACTTTTTGAGCTACCAGTGATCATTGCCGCTACTGTTAGCCACCACTTTTTTATTTAGGCAAGTAGACTCACTGATTAAATCTTGTTTTAGAGAACTACTTAGTCTGTTTTAAAACACCTTTTTACGCACACATATTTCACAATACCAATCTACATCAACGGCCTTACACCCCCACTTCACATACGGCTTTGGAACAAAAGATCTCTGATAAAGAGTCTCCTTTCCTGATGTTTTTTTCCTGCTTTACAGTGTGCCTCATCTTGGGAGTGCTGAAATTCTTTTATTTGGGAGTGTAAAGCAAGACATTTGGTACCAGGAGTGGGGTACAATTTTAAAGGGAAAGGGAACAATGTTTTCTAAAAAGTCAAAGGCAGTTGCAGACTCCCAGATGACAACTGAGATATTGGGGTGGGAAGACGCCTCTTATTCATGTGTAGTAGATGAGGGGCAAGCACAGATATTTAAATGTTTGCAGAAAGTCTCCTTTGAAGAGAAAAAAGAACTTAGCACTTCAGGGAGAAAAGGTTGGATTCTTTTGAGTGCTTTTCGTAGCATGTATGAAAAAAGTGCTCAGTTAGAAAAGGAACGTGATCAAATACAACAGCAGTTAGTTGAAGTTAAAAAGAATTCTAATATATTGATGTGTGAAAACAAATCGCTAAAAGATATTCTAGAGATATATCAGACAGCGCATACGTGAGATGGCGTGCAGGGCCGGACTGGCCGTAGCGGGCACCGGGCGTTTCCCCGGTGGGCTGCCAGGGTGGGGGCCGGTTTTGGGCCCCTGGGGGGCCGTTTTTGTTACAGGGACGTTTTTGCAGCATAGCTGCAATATCAGCACTATAACAAAATCGTCCAAAACCGGCCCTGGCAAACAGCTCGGCCTCAGGGTCGGTTTTGGTTCCCAGTCCGGCCCTGATGCCGTGTGTGAAGCAGTATAAATTACCAGACGGTTCAGATAGCACGAGCGAGTCAGAAGAAAGGAACGTTGTTCAAGTACAGCCAGTGCTCCAACGAAAGCTGCAGGTTAATTCAAAATACCCACAGGATGTCTTATTGAATTCTCTGGAGGACTTTACTCAGCAAGAGATTTATGGCATCTTAGAAAGATTTTAACAGAAACCAGGGGAGGCTTTGCTAATGTGGATTCTGCGCTTGTTTGACTTAAGAGCCTCTGATGTGATGTTAAACCGAGGAAATGCAGCAAAGTTTTGTACGCTTAGCGCTGACTCCATTGTACATGAACAGTTTAGAAATTACAGAGAAGATAATCAAATCAGCCTGTTACAATTACCGGTTGCTGGGTGCTGTCACAAGTATCCTATAGAGTCAGACTGGCCAGTGAATGATAAACATACTCAAATATTACAAGCAATACAAGAAGAAAAGAGGCTGTAGTTACAGTTTTAATATTATTCTGTATGAACAGAAGACGTAATATGGTCAAGGTTCTGAGTGCCCAAATTACACAGGTTACAGAATCTTCCTGTGCTCACAAGGGGAGACCAACTTGCCGTTAAGTCATCTAAAAGTAGAAGGTTCATACGGAATAAAATCACAAACGTCGGACCCCATGATCTAAGTTCCAGAATAAATATTTCTGGTAGACTCTTGGATAGCTGGAGTTAACTATTGTTTTCAATCTTTCCTTCAGTCGGCAGTTCTTAAGATCTCTTTGATAACTAATAGTGCTGTTAGTGCTTTTAAAACAAGCATTGGCATAGCCAATAGGTCTCGCCTTTGGGGCCTTATAAGTGTTTAGCCAGAGCTATTGACTTTGCCAATGTCTTCAAGCTGTGCTGTAGAGAAGTGTAGCTGCTGTGCGGCATGCTGAAAAGTTATAATAAAAAAGTGTCCGAAGCATTTTTGTTACTTTATATATGACCAAGAAGGCATTATGTAAAACTGAACGACCATATTAAAAAAAGTATTTACAATAAAACATTTCCTCAGTTTTCTTTTGTTCTTGCAATGCTGGCAATGGTTGTTTGTTAAAGCTTTTTTTTTGAGGGGGCATAAACAATCGGAGGGTGAAGGTTGGGAACTAGTACCTGTATTATAACACTAGCAGCGGCAAGACGCTAGGGGAGAATCAACAGATGCCAGATTCCGAGAGCAGGCTGAGGTGGTGCTGAGTGATGCTGAGGTGGTAGTGGTGACTGTTGCGGAGACGATGCTGAGGTGATGCTGAATGATACTCAGGTGTTGCTGAGTGATGCTGTGGTGGCGCTGAGTGATGCTGTGGCGGCGCTGAGTGATGCTGTGGTGACGCTGAGCGATGCTGTGGCGGCGCTGAGCGATGCTGTGGCGGCCCTGAGCGATGCAGTGGCGGCGCTGAGCGATGCAGTGGCGGCGCTGAGCGATGCAGTGGCGGCGCTGAGCGATGCAGTGGCGGCGCTGAGCGATGCTGTTGCGGCGCTGAGCGATGCTGTTGCGGCGCTGAGCGATGCTGTTGCGGCGCTGAGCGATGCTGTGGCGGCGCTGAGCGATGCTGTGGCGGCGCTGAGCGATGCTGTGGCGGCGCTGAGCGATGCTGTGGTGGCGCTGAGCGATGCTGTGGTGGCGCTGAGCGATGCTGTGGTGGTGCTGAGTCATCCTGTGGTGGTGCTGAGTGATGCAGTGTTGGTCCTGAGTGATGATGTGGTGTCGCTGAGTAAAGCTATGGTGGTGCTGAGTGATGCTGTGGTGGTGCTGAGTGATGCTGTGGTGGCACTGAGTGATGCTGTGGTTGTGCTGAGCGATGCTGTGGTGGTGCTGAGTCATCCTGTGGTGGTGCTGAGTGATGCAGTGTTGGTCCTGAGTGATGATGTGGTGTCGCTGAGTAAAGCTATGGTGGTGCTGAGTGATGCTGTGGTGGTGCTGAGTGATGCTGTGGTGGCGCTGAGTGATGCTGTGGTTGTGCTGAGTGATGCTGTGGTTGCGCTGAGTGATGCTGTGGTTGCGCTGAGTGATGCTGTGGTTGCGCTGAGTGATGCTGTGGTTGCGCTGAGTGATGCTGTGGTTGCGCTGAGTGATGCTGTGGTTGCGCTGAGTGATGCTGTGGTTGCGCTGAGTGATGCTGTGATGGCGTTGAGTGATGCTGTGATGGCGTTGAGTGATGCTGTGATGGCGTTGAGTGATGCTGTGATGGCGTTGAGTAATGCTGTGATGGTGTTGAGTAATGCTGTGATGGCGTTGAGTGATGCTGTGATGGCGTTGAGTGATGTTGTGTTGGTGCTGAGTGATGCTGTGCTGGCTCTGATTGATGCTGTGCTGGCTCTGATTGATGCTGTGGTTGCGCTGAGTGATGCTGTGGTGTTGCCGAGTGAGAGATAGAGTGAAGATATAATGCCCAATTAGAGAGGGTGGTGAGAGAGAAAGAGAGAGAAAGGGTGTACATAGAATAAAGAGTGGAGCGGGATAGAGAGAGAGAAAGAAGGGGAGAGAGAGTGAATGAAGGAGTTTGAAAGAGAAACAGATAAAGGGGTGAGAGAATGAAAGGCTAAAAAAGATAGAGAGGGAGAGTTAATTAAGTAGAGAGAGAATTAGAGGGGAGAGAGAGAGAGAAGGAGAGAGACAATAAGAGTGGGGGGTGTGGAGTTTAAATAGAGTGAAGAAGTAATGCGGAAAAAGTAACCTTAAATATAGCTTTGTGCGAATAAATATAAAAAAAAAAAAGTGAGAGACAAAAATACTGGTAATTAGGCTGTGACTCCCAATATAAAACAAATAGCGATATAAGGTGAAATCAACCCACCGAAGCAATATTTCTAACTAGACAAAAAAAAGCTTGCATTTCAATGCTAATCGCTGTTGTTTTTCATGTGACTGTAGTCTAGGGCCCTCAGTTGGTAATGTGAGCTGCTGCTGCGATTGAAACATCAGAGTCCAGAGAGTTAATGAGCCATGACGAGGAAATGAGGAAGAGATAGGAAACCCAGATGCCAGCTGCGCGTGCACGCCATCGTGAACTCAAGCTGGTCGCCAGCCGAAAGCCAGTGTTTGCACTTCCAAAACCCGCTTACTAAAACTCTCGGCCAGACCAGCGCAAGCGCTGGTGCAGGCCGAGACCTAAAAAGGACACTAAAACAAATCTCTACCAGGCTCTATGTTCATGTCCTTACACTAACTGCCAAATAACACTGATCGATTTCTGAACAATGAATGTAAACACCGTTAATGTAGTCTATGTCAGTGATGTAGCTAGTATTTGTATTTCACATGTTTTACTTAATTTAGACTTCCCCAAGAGTGTTAGCTATTTCCAGGATGTTGCGTTTCTGTGTTTTTTTTCGCACAGCATTACTCCTGTGTAGTTCATACTTTGAACAGAGAAGGCCTCAGGTGTTTATAACAGCACGTAAGCGAGGCCTGGAGTAGAAGCTACAGGAGCGCGAGGTTCTCAAAGTGCCTGTCAGTGAGTCAAAAAGGTGTTTAGAACACAGTGCCATTCAATTATTGGCCTCTCTGTAGAGCACACAAAGCAATCACCATGTATGCCAGGTGCAATTGTGATTCTGTGTTAAGGAAGCACGCAATTGTCAAAATATTGACAAGGTAGAAGCAAAATAAAAAATGCATACATGTCCAACAGTAAATACATCAGGAGTGATTGGGACACTCTGAAAACCGCTAACTTTTCCACAGGTCTCAGTAACGTTTAATTCACAGTCTAACTATCTCAGAATCTAAACATTTTCAATATTATTTACAACAAAGCCATTTGCAACTCATTTATCTTACACAGCTAAGAGCCATTGACAAAGCCAATAGTCAGTTGCTGTGTTGTATGTAATGCAATAACAGTGCAATCAGAGAAAGCTCAGAGGAACCAAAATACCGGTCTGACGGCACACTATAGGATCACAGAATGTTTGTTTAGTTGCGGAAGCCACGCCCCTTTAGAACCCCCACACACGCATACTTTTTTCATCACCCTTAAAGCCCTGCATTAGTGAGATTTAAAACATACATATATGTCCTGATGAGGGGTGCTTTAACTTAGGAGCTAAAAAGCCCTTTGTCGATGTTGATTTGTGGACATTATTTCTATTGACTGAACTGGTGCCATAATCCTACTATTGTCATCACACACTGCATAAGAGTTGTGACCGTCAGAAGCAGTGTAAAGGTGTTGTAAATGTATGTGAACAATAGTTGTAGAATAATCCTAAAAGGATGCCCCCCACCCATTAATTCAGTAGGTAGTTTATCAGCACTTCTCATTCAGATATTTTTAATAGTAGGTGCCTGCTTCGGGAGAAAACAACTTTATCTTCATCACGGCCAGCATTTTCAAACTTCTCACTCTATTTAACTACACGTATAAACGATTAACAATTTCCACAGGACCTACAGTTCCCCACCTCCAGGGGCCAAGATAAGTATCCAACTTTCTATGTACACACAGCATTTGCACAATGCGATATAGGGCGCACGCACACACGCGCGTAGCAAAATCCAGCCATAATGATAATGTTTCCATATTCTGACAGGAACACAGACAAAATCAACCCCTACCCACATGCAGCACGTGTATTGTAATTGGATTTATACGGCCCCTCAAAGGATTGCCTTGACCCACAACTCCCCACGTTCTCGCACCAGTTCTCCAGCATCTCCTTAATGGCGTTGGCTGGTCTCTGGATCACTTCTCCAGCGGCGATGCGGTTCACCACTGTCTCATCCAGCCGTCGGATAACCCCAGCCATGAGTGCCAATGGCCCCGTAGAGCGCAACGTGAAACGCCTCGCCTGTTGACCGCCTCACAGCGACAGCACAAGCCTTTCACCAGCGCGGGATGTATACAGCGACGTCACTACCTATGGCACACCGCCATTGGATAGAAAGAGGAAACACAAAAAACAAGCACTGAAACACAAGTGCGGCCCCGCGCCGCGAAAGTGAAACAGTACTCCGGGTGGTGGAGGGGTGGGGGGGGGGAGTGCGATTCCCTTGCGGGAGCGAGCGGCGCCAGGAGCGATAATTGCTACCATATGGCGCCAGCTGCTCGCTCCCGCAAGTGAATCGCCAAACGTGCACGCGTTGCCATTGAAGGCAATGGAACGCGTGCACGTTTTTGGCTGAAAAGCCTAATCGCTCGCAAAAGGTCTTTTTGCCTATGCAGCGCATGCGCGCTGCGTAGGCGAGACCTAAAAAACCTTAAGTTCTGTGAGTGAAAAAGCATTAGCTCTTCTTGTGTGCTAAAGAGATTTATTGCTGTAGAGAAGTCACGTGCAAACGAGTATTTGTCAGTCTTTGCACCAAAGATCTCACGTTTAAGGAAACCCCTTATTGTGTTCACGTCACTATTCTTTAGCAAATATCCCCACCTGATTACTCTGGCTAAGCCTTGGACAAATGAACTTATTAAACCAAATTCCAGGCGAATAGCTGGAGTCGTAACCAGAGTGTTAAAATTATTAGCTTATGTAAAATCTGGCCCTTCTATTTTATCTAAAAAACTCCAATCTGCTATTTGGAAGGATTTGATAGCATACAGAAGGGTTGGCAGGACCTTTGCTTTAAAAACAGACAACACCCATATGGTCTGGTCCTGCACCGTCCTATCCAAATACTGGGCATCAATCGTATCTGAACTGAGTGGCATACTGGGGTGGGAGGTCCCTCTTAACCCCCTTGCTCTTCTTCTGGGGGTGATGGAGAGGATGAACGGCTCCCGGGCCGACACGTTGTTTCTAGGAACAGCCATTTTGATTGCTAAAAGAGACATTGCAGCGGCCTGGAAAGATTCAACACCTCCCTCTATCTCAAAATGGCGCAGGGGAGTGGACTGGCGTGCTGTCCAAGAAAAAGCGGTATATGAAGCAAGAGGGTGCCTGACCAAACATGAACGAATATGGGGCAAATGGACAGGTCCACTGGACTGATTACTCACAGTGCAGGGGGCTTGCTTTTTTCGTACCAACCAGATGGGGGGATAATACTTGCAACCGTAACGAAATGTCTTACATGTCACAGTGATACAATGGTTACCTTGTTTACTTTGTTATACAAAATGCCAATAAAATTGGATATAAAAAAAAAAACAGACAACACGTACAAAAAATGCCTACGGCCCATTTTATTCTAGAATCTACATAAGCCATTAGCATGTGAAGTGGCTTTGCTGGAGCAATGATGGATATGGGGTTTATTCTTAGTGTTATCAGTTATCATTTTACCTATATAAAGATAGGACTCTACAATCTTGAGTTTCTCGGATCCTAAGCTCCAAACAAAGTTATGAACTTTCCTATTCTTTCTATTTTTTAGAATCAAAATTTTACTTTGAGGTGTTTATCTTCAAGTAATGAGGTGCTGTATATTTTTGTAAAGACTGCAGCTTCTTACTTAATCCAATAGGAGTCTTGTCCATAATTATAATAATATCCGCATACATTGGACACGGAGAAGGGCGGCCACCTATCTTCGGTGTATCGCCCTCTTGGGGAGTAAAACAATTCAGAAGATCAGCCACATAGAGGAGAAAAGAATTGGTGCTAAAAGACAACCTTGCTTCAGGCCATTTTTTGAATGAATTGTGGTGGAAAGACATTGATCTCCTCCCAAAAGAACCTGACAGATAAAAGGGGGAGGAAATTCCCATTTTTGAAGTTTATTCCAAAGTAATGGGCGATCTATCTTATCGGAGGCTGTTGTAAAATCTAAAAAATCTACATATACGTGCTAGTTACGAAAATGAGTGTACTTCTCTTCAATTAATTTCAACATACAAATATTATCTATGGTACAATGGTCTTTCCTAAATATGGCTTGTTCAAGGGGAAGAATATTCTTTTCAGACACCCAATCGTTAAGATTATCTAGCACACTACGAGCGAAAACTTTCCCGACTGAGTCTAAAAGGGCTATTTGCCGATAGTTACCCGGATGGTGTCTAAGCCCCTTTTTAAAAAGAGGAATTAAAATACTACCAGACCAGGAGGGAGGAATCTTTCCTAGCTGGTAGCAAAAACTAAAGAGAGTGGTAAGAAGAGTAGCCCAAAGCTGGGGCTCTTTCTTAATCAGAGAGATGAGAATTTGATCCAGGCCCATAGCACCTGAGGACATCATTATTTTAATAAGACCAACAACCTCACACCTTGATGGAGCGAAGCTAGCTGCCAACAGACCAGATGGATTACTAGAGGTAATAGGGCTTCCCAGAGAATTAGCATTGTCTGAATATGTCTTTAAAGTGAACTTTCCAGTCTTCCTCTCTAATAGAAATTGAGAGAGATTTTGCCCTTGAGCCACAACAATCCGATATTATTTCCCAATATTTTTTGCATTTTTCTTTGTGGCCGCCTCCTTTAGACGGACCCAATTGGAGTCTTCCTTTTTTGCGCTGAGGGAGCGTTTTTTCCTAAATCTTTTCCTCTTTAGTAGGGAAATTAATTTGTGGAGATCAAGGGAAAAATTCAAGAATTGGGCCCTCACTAAGCTATTTACTTTCCTATTTATGGAAAGTATAGAGTTATCCAATGGCTTATGCCGGGGAGGTTCAGAGTTAATCTTACGTCATGCAACCATATTGGTCATATTGCTATTGAAGGAAACCGACGGATCTGGCTTAGAGGACTGTTGGTTACCTGATAATAAAAGTTGCTAGTCATCTATTAACGTTAAAAGGGTCTATTTTACTTTAGAGGCTGCCTTGGCATTCCAGTGGCTTCTGCCATTTGTTTTACTGAATCCAACAGGAATATCTTTAAGGTTCCAGGAGCTTACTTCCGTAAAATTTACCTCCAGCTGACAGGAGATCAACATATGGTCATGGAGACAATTGTCCTGAACTTCTATATGGGACAGCCTGTTAAATTATTCTGAGGATACAATTAAATAATCGATAATAGAGCCCCCAGAAGACGACTTGTGGGTGGCTTTTGGGGGGATATCCTTTCCAAGTCTCCCATTAACAATGAAAAAGTCTGTCTTTCTTAGGGCTTCTAGGAGCGTCACTCCTCTTTAAGCCAGCTGACTATTGTTCGGAAACAAGGCGGACGGAATTTTTAAAGCTTCCTCTTTTTGAGAATTAGCAAATAACCTTATACCATGATTAGAGACTTAAGCATTAAGGTTGCCTACCAATATAAGGTGAAGACAATTTTCTCTTGCCATGATAGAGGAGATAAAAATGAAAAGCTCTTCTATTAAAAAGAAGTGAGAGGAACTTGAGGGGGTATAAGCATTTACGATTAGCAGAGACACAGTACTTTCGGATTTTCCCTAAAATCATTTTTGACTGCCTGGATTAAATAAGAATCATGACTAATGTCTTTATAAACCTATTTAGTATTGGTTCTAAGCAGTATGGCAATGCCTCCTTTAACATGACCTCTGTTCACCGGGAGCGCAGGATGGGCTAACACAATATAATCCTCTGTATCCACTTTTTGGCCTTTTAAGAATTGTAATTTGTTTTGAACAGTGAATAAGTCGGCAGCGTTCCAGGCGATCAGTTTAAGCCCAATACTAGGAGTCCTTCCTATACCTTAGCCCTTTCAAGCTATTGGAATTTAAATTTAAAGCCCCAGCTATCCAGTTCCATTTTTTGTCTTCCTCAACTTCGGGCATGGTTTCCACAATCATTCTCTCCCCAAGCAAGGAAACTATCCTACCATTTTTTCCTAAAGAAACCTGCCATTTTTATTCTCTCTCCTGGTAGGATGCGGCTACTCGGGGAGGTTCGGAAGAGCTATTTGATGGGCCCTTAAAACTTTTGGGGTTGTGTGTTACTGTCTTAAGAGCACTATCTTTCAATGGGACGAAAACATCGATTCCATGACTTCGTAGCTTATCACTGTTCATGAGCATAAGATTAGATATTACTTTTGAACAGAAGATCACTGTTGCTCCCCGAGAGTTTCCTTCTTTCAAAATTTGTACCAGTACCAAATCACTGCTCTGCACAATTTGTAATTCGGGAATGTCTGAGAAACGACCTAGAAGCAAAGGCCTATTCATGATTAGTTTGTGATCGAAAATAAAGGAAAATTCAATGGAGAGAGTCTCCATCTTCGGGCCATTTGCCAGGCTAACCCCGGCGGGGGGATTCCCAGCAAGATTATAGATCGTATTTACCCCTATTGAGGAGGAAAATAGGGTAGTGTTGGGATTAAGACTAGATTAAGACACCATTGACAGATTAGAGCTGGGGGATTGGAAGCTTGTAGAACAGAAGCAGAGTCCTGGAAATCCCTTGAGACAGGTAGAGAGCTTCTTGTGACGGCTTTAGGCTGAACTTCTTCCCTCTCTAATGCCATCCGGGAAGAAATCGGGGAGGGGATAGCGATGAAATGCAGTCTCTTTGCTCTTTTTTTGGTTATTCTACAAAGCTTTTTCCTTTTTTAATAGTCTTCAGAGTTTGGGCGCAGTTAATTTTCCTTTCAGTTTTTACAACCTCGGAAACAGGTTTTTCAGTTGTAACACCCTTTCTTTTGTGAAAAATGGGGAAAAGCCTCATTTTTACTTATTGTTTCCGCATTAAAACCAGTAGTATCCCCAGAAGGAGGCACAGATTCCTCAATATCGAAAAACTGCTGTAACGAGAAAGGCTGATTTATTTCAAATAAGTCTACATTGCCCTTCCCCTTGCAGATCCTCCTACTGCTGGAGGGGGCACCAACTTGGCATTCAAAGTCTCTGCTTACAGAAATGGAGTCAGCGCATGCCTGGGAGGGTTCTGTAAATTATGGGTTTGACGGCAGCAGTCTCTCTTCTTTGGAGGAGGCAAACTTTTTTGGAGAACTAGAGAGAGGCGTGACATCTTTGCTTGTAGAGGTTCTTTGTTCCAAGATAACCAATTTGGTCAATGATAAAAGAGAGTCCAAGATGCAGTCAGAATTGGCTACAGATCTCTCCTTATGAGCCATTATAGAGGACAAGACTCTTACAGGCAGTTTAAGGAGTCAGAAAAGAGAGCTTTATTCTCAGGATGGTTATTTGGCATATGCGAACTGAGAAATAAATCCGGAGTAACTGATGCCCTAGAGTCATGCCTAGAGATAGATAGAGATAGACCGCTCGGCGGGCTACTAAAAAGCTGCATCTGCACAGTGGGGCCAAAAGGTGGGTCCTGAGCAACTGCCCCAGCATTTGATAAAGGAGAGGTATTTGAGGGTCGTTAAAATGCTTGAGGGTATTTGGCAATAAAGTCTATATTTAAATCAGGGAAGGTAAAATCTTCATGTGGAACACCCTCCTCTCTGGATACAAACCCATTACCTGCCCCGGACTTGGGCTCCTTATCAGAGGCAGAAGAAGGGGTTTTGATTGGATATGGGCGATTTATCCATATTAATTGTACCATCCGCCTCCATATTCCCTCAGTGCGATTCGGACAAATTTACAGATGCAGCTACTTTGTTGAGCTCTGACTCTCTTTTAGAGAAGAAGGTGGAAATGCTGTTGAGTCCTTTCACAATGTTTGGCTGTAGTGACTTATTCCTCAAGGGATTGGCTTTAGTCTTCTTGCAGGCTCTTAGGAAGATCAATTTTCTAGAACTGAGTTTTTTTGGCAGTCATGGTCCGCCCACCTGTTCACCACTTAGGCAGACCTTTGATTGAGGACTGCTTTTCTTTCTCTCCTAGGCCAGCCACTTCTCTTCATAAAAGATACTGATTTGTGCATCTGTCCAAAAAAAAAAAAAGAGAAGAAAATGGCTCAAAGAAGAATGTGGTTTGCTGAGGGTACTCTTCACTTTAAGTTGTCTGCTGTAAGGCTAAAGGGTCAGTCCAGCTGTGGCACCAAAGGCCCTCCAGTAAAGAAGATGTCAATCCCTGGGCCGTTCCAGTAACAGGAGAAATTGCTCCACCCGGCGGACACGTACCAGGGAAAATAAAAATGAGGAGGGGAAGTGAGGAGGGGAAGTGGCCCCCAAGCGGGAGCTCACCTGGCCTACCGCAAGTCGCACCCAGGCCTAGCTGGACCGCTTCTGCGAAGACCCAGGCTCTGTCTTAGCAAGTAGTAGCTACGACGCCCGCGCCTTGCCTTCACTTACTACTGCTCTGTGCCAATGAGGCAGCCCCTTAAACTCCCTCACCCCGCTGCCGTGCAGCTCTCGGCTCCCGGTGCGGCATGCGGGTCTCGGCTGTCGGGTTCCTGCTTCAAGAGCCTCAGGTGATGTCGCTTCCGTATCCGCAATGAAAGTGCTGTTTGTTAATTTTATTGAAAAGAGCCCAATAGAGTTAGTGCCTATTTTTTAAATTGGTAGAGTGACTACTATCCAATTTAAGCAAATGCTTTCTATAGACACTTTTGATCACCTTTGATGACTAGTCCAATGATGGCTGATGAATGTTGATGACTCTTAAATGATCAAACTGTACATGTAACTCAGTCTTCAAGGTTTTAATGCAACAGGGCTTGAGCGGGCACACCAGAGTCCACCCGCAAGCTGCACCCAGCGTTAGCCGGTCCGCTTCTGCAGGGGAGCGGGGCACACACTTTGCGGCAGCCAGCTTCGGATGCCGCGCTCGTCCCCTAAAGTAGGGTTCAGACTGACCAGCTAATCACCCATGGAGGACTGCGATGGCTGATAAGGTGGGGTAAATGAGTTGGTTGTCCTGGGGCCAGGTAGCAGGATCAAATAGAAGATACCTGGGGAGCGGTAAATGGGGGCTCTACCGCATCTATCGCCACGCCGAAGTGATAGGCTACTAGAGCACTACAATACCTGTTCTTTTCCTTCGCAATCGGCAGCCCCCATCGCCGCCAACACCGCACTCCGCTGCAGCCACTCCAGTAGCCTCTCCAATGACCTCTCTGCTCTGCTCCTCAGCCGTCCGCCTCCTAGTCCTCCTAGGCTACTTCCGCACTGCGCCGCACCTCCATGCTGTACGCCCTCCTGGAGTTTCCTGATTTTGCGGGCGGCGGTAGATGACTCAGAGAGACCTGGTGTGGGGATTAATGGGGCCGCCTCCAGTCACACTTGAGCGGCACCCCTCCCAGTCACAAAGCTCACCAGAACTCGCTGTATACCAGCGTGAGCTCTAGAACCAGCTCAGATCATTGCAGACAGAAATGACCAAATTTTGGCATTAGATACAAAGCAGAAAATGGAGAACATGTGGTCTCTGAAAAATGTAGCTTTCAAGAATAGTCATACTTGTTTCTTTCCTAGATCATACTGCGAAGTGTTGGCATGCTTGATGTCCAGCCCTGAGTGTGGTTGCTTGTGTCTGAGTGGGGCCATGAGGGACCGGGAGCCCCCAACCCCGAAATGACCACCTGACAGAGCAGGCGGACGCCTTTGCTGACGCCTTTTGCCAAACCAACAAGATGATATAGCACAGACTGTTTTCTACAGGTCATATTAAATGTGCTCAAATGAGACTGATTCTAAAAATGAAACATGAGTCCAGCTTGATGAAAGTGGTGATTCCAAGCATACTTTTGAATGAAAATGTGAAAGGATATCGTTTTTAAATATAACAGGAGAGCCTTGTACATTCACACAGTTAGAACTGATGTTTCCATTAAATCCAGCATAGTATAGCCGAGAGTACAAGCGAAACTATTCAGCTTGATGAAGATGGTATTTTATTATTCTGAGATTCATTTATTGTCTTATGCAGAATATATAAGCGTAGGCGCTTATATAGGAGAAGTTTCAGGATTAGTCATTTATAACACTATGAGCATTAATAAGTTAACATGTTTGATGGTTTGTGTATTTCTTACACATTTATTTTTTAGCAGAGTTATAATTAGATATACAGGAGTTATTTTAGTAATATGTGTCATGATTTTCTTATGTCACTGGTTTAATGTGTGCTTCATTTTATATTCATGCTTTCACCTAAAAAGTTGATTTTAGATATGTATGTTATGAGAGTTGAAGGTAAAGGAGTGGAGTGTAATGTTGCATATATTTTTACAGTGCAAGATTGTGGTGAACTTTAACTCTACGTGTTTTAACGGACTCCATTTTGAATGTACATCATCATTTTTGTGCCCTTGCATGATTTGATTTTGTGCCTTTTTACAGCTTCAGAGTGGGATGTTTTCTTTCTTCTCAGCACAGAGCAAAAAACCTTGCTGGAACAGAACCTGTGGGATGTGCGTTTGAAACTGTGAGAGAGGAATGTACTTCTCTGTCTCAGAGTCAAAACACAGAGGTTCGGCCGGCTTCCGTCTTGATTTTGAAACAGACCGGTACAGTCAGCCTTGGTTTTGCAATATATGAACGGAAGTCTCTCTCTGTGTTAGTAAAAGGTATTAAAGAGAGGAAGCTTTGGCACTCGTACAGAAGCTCACTTGTGGGGTGGACGCACAGTCACAGGAGATTTTTGCTGTCCCATCGAGACTTCTGGATGACTGAAAAGGGCTTCCCAGTCAAGCGGACCAGAATGTTGTGTTCAACTCAAAAGGTGATGTATAAGCTGTAAGATTCATTGCTCTGTGATGCTTTCATGTTGAATATTCATGCTCTTTATATTGGAGTCTTTCATTTGACAGTGCTTATTTCTGGCATTTGACAGTACTTATTTCTTGCATTGGAAGTCCATTATTATCTGCTTATGTTTTTCTTACTTGCATTTGACTTGTGAATGTTCCCTTATTATCTGCTTATGTTTTGCTTCCTTGCATTTGATCTGGGAAAGTCTTTCTGTTAGAGAGGGTTGCATTAATAAAATTCCATGCTTCATTAAGAAACTGCCTTTGGATTTGCCTCATTTTTTGAGTGGGCAGTCTCCTTTCGACGTGTTTTTTTTCTGCTTTACAGAGTTCCTCATCTTGGGAGTGCTGAATTTCTTTTATTTGGGAGTGTAAAGCAAGACAATGAATTAGTAAAATCAACACTCGTATTCACCCACTTGGGTCACTATCAAAGCTTCTAAGGGGGCAGGGGTGGCTTATCACTGTAGTCACACACTGCAATCACGGTGGGAAAAGGAAAAAAGGGTGGGGGGAGTTTACCGCAAGTTAAAACTCCACAGCCGCATTGTTCCCCCCTAAAATAGCCCTTAACTAAAGGGAGAAGTAGGCAGTCTATTGCAATTACGCTGTAAACGGTATCATGTCACTGCCTCACCTATTTGGGACCCGCTCACTCCTGGCTCTATAAGCTATTTGCGAGTCCATGCCATGTTGATATGCTTCAGCGGCGTGTGAGTGAACTCGGCCATCGTAGTAGCAGGGGCGGGGTTCCGCAGATGTGCTAACACATTGTGTCAAGACGTAGATTCCCAATGGCGCACTCCTTGTTAACAAAGGTAAGAATGGTAAGAGGGGTCGGTATTGTATTGTATTGTATACAGAATTTATAGAGCGCACTGCGACCCCACGGGTATCCTGTCGCTTGAGCACGTATGATCAGTTATCTTAGAGTGTGATAGCGGTTGCAGAGATAAAAAACACTAAATTATACCCTGGGAAAGAGCCAGGTCTTCAGTTTCCTTCTGAATGGCAATAGATCATCTATCTGTCTAAGTTCAGTTGGTAATTTGTTCCACGCCGAAGCTGCTGCAACGCAGAAAGCTCTTCCACCAGATCTAACTTTTCTGAACCTGGGCACTCTCACCAGTTTTGCTGAGGAAGAACGGAGATTGCGTGAAGGAGCATACCATTCAAATCTGCTCTGTAAGGGCTTGGGCCCAATGCCATGTAGAGCTTTAAAAACTATGCACATTGATTTAAATTGCACCCTCTGTACAACTGGAAGCCAATGGAGCTCAGCCAGGGCCTGAGATAAAGAAGACTGGCGAGATCTCATAAGTGCCAGCTTGGCTGCCATTGACTGAATTCTCTGGAGTTTCTCCATCAAATATTTAGGAGACTCCAGCAATAAAGCATTACAATAATCCAGTTGGCTAAGGATAATACTTCTTACTACCAGTGGCCTAGCCTGCTTAGGCAACAGTGGGAGAATTCTTCGTAGCACCCTCATCAGAGCAAAGCATTTCCCAACTGTCTGGTTCACTTGGGACTAGAGGCTTAGTTTACAATCAAAACTGATCCCTAGGTTGCGAACTACATTTGTCGGGGTCAAAGAGGCTGTCACTGGTAGTGGCCAAAACCCAGTGGGTAGTGAATAAGGAACCTTCCCCACTGAACAGCACAGAATCTCAGTTTTCTCCCCATTAAATTGCAAATAGTTATTTTGAAGCCAGAGAGCCGTATCTTGCATACAATTATGACATTT
Source organism: Calotriton arnoldi (assembly GCA_963921515.1). Classification (NCBI taxonomy): domain Eukaryota; kingdom Metazoa; phylum Chordata; class Amphibia; order Caudata; family Salamandridae; genus Calotriton; species Calotriton arnoldi. The sequence goes on from CAWUFW010008400.1 coordinate 782,189, forward strand.
TTCAAGTGAAGTTGCCTGACAGCCTTCCAGAGATAAGATCAACTGGGTATCATCAGCATAGTTCACTAGACTAATGTTATGTGACTTAATAACAGCCACAAGAGGCTTCATGTAGATATTAAACAAGATAGGGCTGATTGCAGATCCCTGTGGTACCCCATGTTGAACTTTCCTATACATGGATTGATACGGGGAAGAGCAACCGCCTGTTCTCTGTCAGAGGTAGGATTGAAACCACTTCAGTGCCAATCCACTCACACCTACTCTAGCAAGCCTGTCCAAGAGTACCGCATGGTTAACCGTATCAAATGCGGCGGACAGGTCCAACAAAATCAAGATGGAGGCTTGTCCTCTGTCCGCCCGCATTCGAAGATCATCTAATACGGTTACCAAGGCAGTCTCTGTCCCATGTCCAGGACGAAAGCCAAACTGCACATCCTCCAGTTTATCATTGGCTTCTAGAAACTGAGAAAGTTCCCTACTGACCAATTTTTCGATGATCTTCACTGGGTAAGGCAGCAATGAAATAGGCCTGTAATTCTTCGGGCATGCTGGATCTAATGAATCTTTTTCAAGAGAGGTGTGATCAGTGCTTTTTCCAACTTACTGGTACCGTTCCACTCTCCAGAGATTGCATGCAAATCAGCCTAAGTGCCGGGAGAAGTTTAACTCCTAAGGTTTTCCATAATTTATGCGGTAATGGGTCCAAAGGAGAGCCTGAGGACACACTTACAGCTAGTTTAATAAAATCATCCACTTGTAGTGTTGAGAAATGATCAAGACTATCTGCTGTCTCTGTTGTTTCCCACTCATGTTCCTGGGAAATACGGTAATTCTTAGATATCCCATTCTGAGTATCCTGTGTGGGTACATTACTAGATTGTAACCCTTTAATGATTTTGCTAATCTTTTCTTCAAAAACATAGCTAGCCCATCACAGAGAATCTGTGTTGGGGAAATTTCCTTTTGTGCAGGTAGGATTAGTGATATCATTTACTATTTTAAAAATGCTCTTAGCGCTATTAGAAGATTTCAGAATAATATCAGCAAAGTATTCAGCTTTTGCTGTAGTTACTTCTTTTGTAAATAGATATTGTTTCCTTCCAAATTTTTTATCCTCACCTATGTAAGTTTTCCTCCAACTCCTTTCTGCCAACTTACAATCCTTTTCAAATGTTTTAGATTATCATTGTACCAGGGGCTGAAAGTCTATCCCTTTTTTGATAGTTTTTAGGGGTGCTAACTGGTCAAGTTGCGTAGTGATTTGGTTACAAAAATTCTAATAGTTTACGTCCACCTGTTTACCTGCATCAAACGTCCCGTGTAGGACTCAGGTAATAGCATTGTTACATTGGCGAGTCTTCTCCAGTCCCTGCCTCTAAAAGTCTTGTTTTTCATCGAAATAGCTGTGCTAGGTTTCGGGCAGACAATTCTAAATTGTACTAGATAATGGTCAGTCCAATCTACAGGCAGGACTGTACCGATCTCAATTAAATCTTTGTCAGCAAAAATCAAATCCAGTACATGTCCCCCTCTATGCGTGGGTTCTCTGACCCACTGTACCATGTTCATATTTCCACATGTCTGAAGGAGGTTATAATATCCAGAATCTAGGCTTCCATGAGCCATAGATTGAAATCTCCTAGAAAAAGAGGTCTTGAGTGGGTTAGCGCCATATTGCTCAGAACATCTGCCAAAGCGCTTTGCTGTTGGGGACTAGCTACTCCAGGTGGTCTATAGCAAACTATACCCGTCACTACATGCCCCTTGGAGTCCCGAAGGGCAAAACAATTAGGGTGAATCCTCCTGAGTGAGAGGATAATCTTTAGGATGCCTGTAGATGCTGGCCTCTGGCTCAGAGGTGCATGTCCCATGTGCACTCAATGAATCGTGTATGTCAAGTAAACAATTTGTCGAGAAGTATTTAAGTTGTCTTCAAAGTTTAATCAATAAAGTTCATCTTTTACATCTTTAATCATTGTAGTTTGTCGATTGTTATTGCTTCATAACATCGCTTTCACATGATTAATATTTCATCTATGCCCAATGCATTTCGGGCGAAAAGCCCTTCATCGGGGGCTAAGTAAACTGTAAAAATGGAGGAAATTTTGGGTTCAGTGCAAGACAACTGCAAAAGTAGGAGATCAACGTAATAACAAAAACACATTACAATCCATGTTTTTCTGGTGATGTTTAAAGCGACTCTTCATGCATGCACGAGGACGTAAAAAGGTATGAGTGTGAGTTACGTGAATCCAAACGACGGAATATAGCCATGTGTACTACGATGCAGTTATACATTCAGCATTAGGGGATCACTGAGTATACAATGAATAACGTGCTTTCAAACAGAGTGCAACCATTAGTTTGTAAAAGGTGGAAGGACTGAATAGTCAATGAGTTTGGTCAAATAATTCATTTCACGTTAAAAACTGGAGCATTCCGTGAATGATAACGTGCAAACCCGAGTACGACGTGAGTTGTTAATGTCTCGATATGTGAATGAAAGTAAACAATCGATATACCGGTTAGGATAAAACTTACGAGTGCTGTATCGTCAGCGAGATCGTATGACGTTAAACTGTGTAAAGAAACAAAAATTAAAAAGTGCACAAAATTTAAACTAGCCAGAAAATAACGTGAAAATGGACCGCGGGAGCGGTACAAGTTGTAAAAGTGACTTACCCACGTTATAACGTATCGTGGCGTGTTCTGTCTTTTAGTGTCCAACGAGAAAAGCCGGTAAGATCCATTCGTGCGTGCTGCGTGTTTAATGCGCGTGTGTCCCGGAAGTAAGTGTGTGTATGGGAAACTACATGCATAGTGAAGCGAGAAGACAGACTGGTAGTCTGCTCCCGGTTACATAGATCATGTACCATAAACGGGAGGTGCTTTCAATTACAAGTCAATGGAAATTCGATTGTATATCCTATCCTTGTTAAAATAACAAGGGAGATCCGGTGAAATGCATTCGCGTATTAGAGTATTGTGAGCGCGTGTATCTCAGGAGTGGATTTGTGTACAAAGAACTACATACGTAGTAAAACGTGAAGACAGACTGGTAGTCTGTTTCCCGATTTCAGAAAATGGTAAACCGTGAATGAAAATTAAAAAAATTAAAAATAATTCTGTGTATGAATCAGTGATTGTTAGTAATTGGTAAAGCTGGGGTGAAGGAAAAAAGAAGTAAATGAAAAATGACGTAATCGTCTGTATACGAGTGTAAACCGAATGTATACAAGCCAGTGTACAACATAACATGTATAATAGAGCGTTCACAAATTTATCCAATCTCAGCTAAGGATCATCATACAACGTCCCAATGAAACATAAGGGAATGTATAATTAACAGCTAAAAGGAGATTACAAAAACAGTTGAGGTCTGGATCAAAGGAAACAATTGAAATCAAAACGTTCATTTAACCCTTTCGGGCTGACGGTGTCCATGTAATTTATCCAGTGTATTTCCCTGCGTAGCAGGTGTTGTGTATTGTTACGTCCGATTCCAAAATATTTTAAAAATCGGTGGTATCCTTTATATAGGTGCTCATTCCTTGTACTAACGGTTGGAGATGTTTATCCAAATATTTGCCTATTGGTTCGTGTATAGAGTTAATAGTTGAAACAATGGGTCTGAAAGGAGGTATAGTTGGGTGTTTATGAATTTTGGGTATCATGTAAATATACGGTATTGCAGGATCTGATTTGATAAGATATTTTTGTCTTCGTTAGTGATGGTGCCATTCATTATCGCTGTATCAATTATTTTAGATAAGATCTTCATGAATTCCGTGGTTGGATCAAATGTCATCGCCGTGTATGTGTTCCTGTCTTGTACATGATCATTAACATTTTTTTCATAGAACTCTGTGTCCATGATAACCATTGCACCTCCTTTATCAGCTTGCCGAATGGTCTTGTCTGTTGTTGCTGCTATTTGATTGAGGACTTGATATTCTTTAGGTGCAATATTTGACCTTTTGGATTGGGTTTGTTTAAATGTCCTCCGTACTTCTTTATAAACAATGGTCTCGAATGAGTCAATCACCTTATGGCTTACAGGTGCCATGAATGTACTCTTGGTTCTTAAACCGAGGAGGGTATTTTCCTGGGGACGTTGATTAGGTTCCACTATGTTACTGAAGAAATGTTTTAATCTTAATGTCCGGATGAATTTGTACAAACTGATCTCTGTTTCTAATATGTTAGATCTGTAGGTTGAGTACGAAAGAGGATCCTTTTGTAGGATCCTCAATTGATCATCTGTAAATTGGTGTTTGGAGATGTTGATTACGAGATTTTCTGACTCCTTGTTCCTTTTGCCACTGGTTTGTGGGTTAAGGAACTTCCTCCTGCTTCGTCGGGTGGCCTTAGGCCTCTTCCTAAAAAGATTGATTATCATTATCCCTTGATGTACTTGGTCCTTCTTTTTCAAATCTCTCACGAGTTTGCTCACGGGGTAAAAGAGGTCTTTGTTGTGTGTCATCCGATGAGGATGCATCTGTGTCTGAGTTCCTTCCTGTGTTTCTTCTTTGTGATCTTCTTTGGGCATAAACCTCAGCCCAGTTATAAACCTCTCCAAGTTTGTAATCATATGTATCTCTTTTGATTTTCCTTATTTTTCTTTCATTGATTTCTTTTGTGTATAATTCTAATTGCTCGTTGAGGTCTGCTAGTGTTTTGTCCCAGTCATCTTTGGACATGGTCTCTGTAAGTTCCTGTTTTAATTGTGAAATCTCTTTATTTAGGTCTTCCAAAAGTTTAGATAGCTCTTCAATGATCAGTAAAATGAGGCCCAATGAACACTTGTTTAAGATCGCTTGCCATTTTTCAGTAAACTTCACATTATTCTTACAGAGTGTAGATTTTAAAGAAATTCTTAATCCTCTAGGAATTCTTTGAACTTTATGATATTTTATTAATGTTGATGCATGTTATCGCTGGTTAATGGTTCTTTTGGATATATACAGGAGTTGTTTGACATTGGATTGAGTCGATCCGGTGCTTGCGCTGAGTCCTTCTGTTTCCTCTATTAACGAGTATATCCTTTGAGTTTCATCAGGTGTAAATACAAATGTTTCTGCTCTTGATTCTGTGATCTTGGCAATTTTATCAAAATTCATGTTGGTGGGTGCGTCCTAGGATTCACTCAGGTGTGTAATTGAATCAAGACGTAGATTCCCAATGGCGCACTCCTTGTTAACAAAGGTAAGAATGGTAAGAGGGGTCGGTGGTGCAATTAGGGTGAATCCTCCTGAGTGAGAGGATAATCTTTAGGATGCCTGTAGATGCTGGCCTCTGGCTCAGAGGTGCATGTCCCATGTGCACTCAATGAATCGTGTATGTCAAGTAAACAATTTGTCGAGAAGTATTTAAGTTGTCTTCAAAGTTTAATCAATAAAGTTCATCTTTTACATCTTTAATCATTGTAGTTTGTCGAATGTTATTGCTTCATAACATCGCTTTCACATGATGAATATTTCATCTATGCCCAATGCATTTCGGGCGAAAAGCCCTTCATCGGGGGCTAAGTAAACTGTAAAAATGGAGGAAATTTTGGGTTCAGTGCAAGACAACCGCAAAAGTATGAGATCAACGTAATAACAAAAACACATTACAATCCATGTTTTTCTGGTGATGTTTAAAGCGACTCTTCATGCATGCACGAGGACGTAAAAAGGTATGAGTGTGAGTTACGTGAATCCAAACGACGGAATATAGCCATGTGTACTACGATGCGGTTATACATTCAGTATTAGGGGATCACTGTGTATACAATTAATAATGTGCTTTCAAACAGTGCAACCATTAGTTTGTAAAAGGTGGCAGGACTGAATAGTCAATGAGTTTGGTCAAATAATTCATTTCACGTTAAAAACTGGAGCATTCCGTGAATGATAACGTGCAAACCCGAGTACGAAGTGAGTTGTTAATGTCTCGATATGTGAATGAAAGTAAACAATCGATATACCGGTTAGGATAAAACTTACGAGTGCTGTATCGTCAGCGAGATCGTAGGACGTTAAACTGTGTAAAGAAACAAAAATTTAAAAGTGCACAAAATTTAAACTAGCCAGAAAATAACGTGAAAATGGACTGCGGGAGCGGTACAAGTTGTAAAAGTGACTTACCCACGTAATAACGTATCGTGGCGTGTTCTGTCTTTTAGTGTCTAACGAGAAAAGCTGGTAAGATCCATTCGTGCGTGCTGCGTGTTTAATGCGCATGTGTCCCGGAAGTAAGTGTGTGTACGGGAAACTACATGCATAGTGAAGCGAGAAGACAGACTGGTAGTCTGCTCCCGGTTACATAGATCATGAACCATAAACGGGAGGTGCTTTCAATTACAAGTCAATGGAAATTCGATTGTATATCCTATCCTTGTTAATATAACAAGGGAGATCCGGTGAAATGCATTCGCGTATTAGAGTATTGTGAGCGCGTTTATCTCAGGAGTGGATTTGTGTACAAAGAACTACATACGTAGTAAAACGTGAAGACAGACTGGTAGAATGACTTTCATTCACATATCGAGACATTAACAACTCACGTCGTACTCGGGTTTGCACGTTATCATTCACGGAATGCTCCAGTTTTTAACGTGAAATGAATTATTTGACCAAACTCATTGACTATTCAGTCCTGCCACCTTTTACAAACTAATGGTTGCACTCTGTTTGAAAGCACATTATTAATTGTATACACAGTGATCCCCTAATACTGAATGTATAACCGCATCGTAGTACACATGGCTATATTCCGTCGTTTGGATTCACGTAACTCACACTCATACCTCTTTACGTCCTTGTGCATGCATGAAGAGTCGCTTTAAACATCACCAGAAAAACATGGATTGTAATGTGTTTTTGTTATTACGTTGATCTCATACTTTTGCGGTTGTCTTGCACTGAACCCAAAATTTCCTCCATTTTTACAGTTTACTTAGCCCCCGATGAAGGGCTTTTCGCCCGAAATGCATTGGGCATAGATGAAATATTCATCATGTGAAAGCGATGTTAAGAAGCAATAACAATCGACAAACTACAATGATTAAAGATGTAAGAGATGAACTTTATTGATTAAACTTTGAAGACAACTTAAATACCTCGACAAATTGTTTACTTTACATACACGATTCATTGAGTGCACATGGGACATGCACCTCTGAGCCAGAGGCCAGCATCTACAGGCATCCTAAAGATTATCCTCTCACTCAGGAGGATTCACCCTAATTGCACCACCGACCCCTCTTACCATTCTTACCTTTGTTAACAAGGAGTGCGCCATTGGGAATCTACGTCTTGATTCAATTACACACCAGAGTGAATCCTAGGACGCACCCACCAACATGAATTTTGATGAAATTGCCAAGATCACAGAATCAAGAGCAGAAACATTTGTATTTACACCTGATGAAACTCAAAGGATATACTCGTTAATAGAGGAAACAGAAGGACTCAGCGCAAGCACCGGATCGACTCAATCCAATGTCAAACAACTCCTGTATATATCCAAAAGAACCATTAACCAGCGATTACATGCATCGACATTAATAAAATATCATAAAGTTCAAAGAATTCCTAGAGGATTAAGAATTTCTTTAAAATCTACACTCTGTAAGAATAATGTGAAGTTTACTGAAAAATGGCAAGCGATCTTAAACAAGTGTTCATTGGGCCTCATTTTACTGATCATTGAAGAGCTATCTAAACTTTTGGAAGACCTAAATAAAGAGATTTCACAATTAAAACAGGAACTTACAGAGACCATGTCCAAAGATGACTGGGACAAAACACTAGCAGACCTCAACGAGCAATTAGAATTATACACAAAAGAAATCAATGAAAGAAAAATAAGGAAATTCAAAAGAGATACATATGATTACAAACTTGGAGAGGTTTATAACTGGGCTGAGGTTTATGCCCAAAGAAGATCACAAAGAAGAAACACAGGAAGGAACTCAGACACAGATGCATCCTCATCGGATGACACACAACAAAGACCTCTTTTACCCCGTGAGCAAACTCGTGAGAGATTTGAAAAAGAAGGACCAAGTACATCAAGGGATAATGATAATCAATCTTTTTTAGGAAGAGGCCTAAGGCCACCCGACGAAGCAGGAGGAAGTTCCTTAACCCACAAACCAGTGGCAAAAGGAACAAGGAGTCAGAAAATCTCGTAATCAACATCTCCAAACACCAATTTACAGATGATCAATTGAGGATCCTACAAAAAGGATCCTCTTTCGTACCAACCTACAGATCTAACATATTAGAAACAGAGATCAGTTTGTACAAATTCATCCGGACATTAAGATTAAAACATTTCTTCAGTAACATAGTGGAACCTAATCAACGTCCCCAGGAAAATACCCTCCTGGGTTTAAGAACCAAGAGTACATTCATGGCACCTGTAAGCCATAAGGTGATTGACTCATTCGAGACCATTGTTTTTAAAGAAGTACGGAGGACATTTAAACAAACCCAATCCAAAAGGTCAAATATTGCACCTAAAGAATATCAAGTCCTCAATCAAATAGCAGCAACAACAGACAAGACCATTCGGCAAGCTGATAAAGGAGGTGCAATGGTTATCATGGACACAGAGTTCTATGAAAAAAATGTTAATGATCATGTACAAGACAGGAACACATACACGGCGATGACATTTGATCCAACCACGGAATTCATGAAGATCTTATCTAAAATAATTGATACAGCGATAATGAATGGCACCATCACTAACGAAGACAAAAATATCTTATCAAATCAGATCCTGCAATACCGTATATTTACATGATACCCAAAATTCATAAACACCCAACTATACCTCCTTTCAGACCCATTGTTTCAACTATTAACTCTATACACGAACCAATAGGCAAATATTTGGATAAACATCTCCAACCGTTAGTACAAGGAATGAGCACCTATATAAAGGATACCACCGATTTTTAAAATATTTTGGAATCGGACGTAACAATACACAACACCTGCTACGCAGGGAAATACACTGGATAAATTACATGGACACCGTCAGCCCGAAAGGGTTAAATGAACGTTTTGATTTCAATTGTTTCCTTTGATCCAGACCTCAACTGTTTTTGTAATCTCCTTTTAGCTGTTAATTATACATTCCCTTATGTTTCATTGGGACGTTGTATGATGATCCTTAGCTGAGATTGGATAAATTTGTGAACGCTCTATTATACATGTTATGTTGTACACTGGCTTGTATACATTCGGTTTACACTCATATATAGACGATTACGTCATTTTTCATTTACTTCTTTTTTCCTTCACCCCAGCTTTACCAATTACTAACAATCACTGATTCATACACAGAATTATTTTTTATTTTTTTTATTTTCATTCACGGTTCACCATTTTCTGAAATCGGGAAGCAGACTACCAGTCTGTCTTCACGTTTTACTACGTATGTAGTTCTTTGTACACAAATCCACTCCTGAGATACACGCGCTCACAATACTCTAATACGCGAATGCATTTCACCGGATCTCCCTTGTTATATTAACAAGGATAGGATATACAATCGAATTTCCATTGACTTGTAATTGAAAGCACCTCCCGTTTATGGTACATGATCTATGTAACCGGGAGCAGACTACCAGTCTGTCTTCTCGCTTCACTATGCATGTAGTTTCCCGTACACACACTTACTTCCGGGACACACGCGCATTAAACACGCAGCACGCACGAATGGATCTTACCGGCTTTTCTCGTTGGACACTAAAAGACAGAACACGCCACGATACGTTATTACGTGGGTAAGTCACTTTTACAACTTGTACCGCTCCCGCGGTCCATTTTCACGTTATTTTCTGGCTAGTTTAAATTTTGTGCACTTTTTAATTTTTGTTTCTTTACACAGTTTAACGTCATACGATCTCGCTGACGATACAGCACTCGTAAGTTTTATGCTAACCGGTATATCGATTGTTTACTTTCATTCACATATCGAGACATTAACAACTCACGTCGTACTCGGGTTTGCACGTTATCATTCACGGAATGCTCCAGTTTTTAACGTGAAATGAATTATTTGGCCAAACTCATTGACTATTCAGTCCTGCCACCTTTTACAAAACTAATGGTTGCACTCTGTTTGAAAGCACATTATTCATTGTATACACAGTGATCCCCTAATACTGAATGTATAACCGCATCGTAGTACACATGGCTATATTCCGTCGTTTGGATTCACGTAACTCACACTCATACCTTTTTACGTCCTCGTGCATGCATGAAGAGTCGCTTTAAACATCACCAGAAAAACATGGATTGTAGTGTGTTTTTGTTATTACGTTGATCTCATACTTTTGCGGTTGTCTTGCACTGAACCCAAAATTTCCTCCATTTTTACAGTTTACTTAGCCCCCGATGAAGGGCTTTTCGCCCGAAACGCATTGGGCACAGATGAAATATTCATCATGTGAAAGCGATGTTATGAAGCAATAACAATCGACAAACTACAATGATTAAAGATGTAAAAGATGAACTTTATTGATTAAACTTTGAAGACAACTTAAATACTTCTCGACAAATTGTTTACTTGACATACACGATTCATTGAGTGCACATGGGACATTCACCTCTGAGCTAGAGGCCAGCATCTACAGGCATCCTAACACATTGTGCTCATAGACAGAGAGAAAAGAGACACAACTGGAACGCGAGCTTCACGTTTCAACACGGGCATACCAAACCATATGCCTGTAAGAAGAAAGAAAAAAGACTCAGCTGTAACATGCACCTTGCGTTTCGACATCGGTTGGGATTAACATTGAGTGCTGAAGTGTGTAATTACTCCCATAGTGCCACGTACCCCTGGGAAGTGGGGTTGCGAGTTAAAATCATATCTAGTCGGCATTCAATATAGGGAGGCTTGGCTGGGGTCTCCAAAAGGGACAGAATGAAAAATAAAAGTTATAAGAAAAGGCACAGAAACCATATGAACTCACACAGGCATACATTTAGCACCTGGTAATAGTCATGTTATGTACAAAAAAGCACTCATTGAAGGTATAGTATAGGGGAGAGAGTCAGTAGTGGGACTATGAGGGAGATACTCTGTGGGCTACAGGAGAACCTCTGAGTAGAAGTTTACCTTATCAAAAAATTGTGAACTTCTTATCACACTGTATATGTAAGAGCAAAAATTGCATGGCACCACCCATGTTACATACGAACAACAGCAGATTACTATAGAGAGGGTCACATTAGTGATACATTTGGGCAGGATCGACAATTGCTAATGTTAATGTGTACGGGATTTCAAATTCTAGGAAAAGGGTGAAACTGTAAATAATCTTGAGAAAAAATGTAATCATTAACTCATCTTTTTAAGGATAAGTAATAATAGAATGGTTTGTGTTTTTTTTTTTAATTCATCTGTCCAGTAATATGTTGTCTAACACACTTAATTACAAATATAAAATAAAAACTTGATAAAAAATTGATGGTAATCTAAACTGGTAAATCAGGAGCAGTATATTAAAGAGGCCTTGCTTCTTTTCTTTTTTAACTGTGTATGACCAGTCCTGTTCTGCTTCCTTCAGAGATCAGGAACAAGAATTTCTAACCTGCACAACACCTTCAGCTCAACTTCTGGACAGATGTGAAAGGTAAAATCCCAGACCCAAGAACATAAATAGTGTATCAAAAAACATCCTTTCAGTCATATGTGCAAAACAATATACAACAGTTAAAAACGTTTGTGTTATGGGCAATGCGATTAAGGTGTGTTCTGTATTATAATATTACAGCAACTGGACATTGTGAACCTGTGAAGTAAACAGGAACTTAAGACTTACAAGGCTCACAATGCGAATACACATTGGGAGAGCATTAAGATTCTTCAACAAAATTGAAAACCTGTGGTGATAATAGGTGAACCAAGAAGACAACCCATGCTTTTAATGAGCCTTTACAAGGCTGAACTAAAGTGAGAAATTAGGTAATTGAACAAGGTGTATTGAAGTCAATGAATAAGCATCAGTGTTAGAGATATTATTAGTATTATTGTATTTTACAGGGATCCAGCTATTCAACAATAAATGCAATGAAAAGTACCTCTCAAAGACTCTGCTTGGCACCAGTTTAAGACTCAAATAGATCATTCAGGCCAGCAAAATAATTCTATATATCAATTTGTATTCTTAAACTGGTAGGTTAAACAAGCTTTGAGTGCTCAGTTTCAATTCCAGTGCCAGATGATTGTAATGTTAGCAGTCCACACCAAGAACCATCCAAAGAAGGTGACAGGAGAATCCAAGGCGAAGCTAAACGGCTCCACATCAATGTTTGTCCTCTCGATGTTATCCTATTCCCCTTTCTTCTGTCTGAAATAGAAGTCTAGAGACACTATCATTTGACCAATCAGCCGCCTTCAAAATTTCACTCAAACTACCACCAACACCATACACCTTTAATGCCATTGCTCCATGAATCGAATGTGCCTTAAATTTCTCCAGAGTCACTCCAGCTTCACGCATAGTCTCCTTCACCCATCTTGCAATAGTTGCTGTAGACACCGCTCTATGAGGTTTCACATAAGATATTAACAACTGATCTGTCCCTGCACACATCTAAACTCACTCACTCTCGCCTCATATTCTCTAATACACTTCTCTACACACAACTTTGGGTGTTTATCAAATCTTCGATAAAATATTCTGTCATAATTTTTGTTCTTCTTTTAATTTAAAAAACATTCCCTCTGGATGAAAAATCTTCCTGAAACATCCAACGCCTTTACATCTGAAACCCTTCAGAAAGATCAAACACAACAAGGTTGCTAACTTCCAAGATAGACATTTCACTGTCAGATATTTGTTGCTTTGCCAACCTTCAAACAATTTTCAAAGCAAACTAACGTCCCACAGATTATTGTACCTTGCACCAGGGGATTTATTCAAACGAATACCCTTCATAACCCTGCAAACCAACTGTCCTTTACCTACTGACACCACCTCAACCAAAGAATGACCAGCAGCGATTGTCGCCATATAGCAATTAATAGTCCTATAACTTAAAAACCTTTCTTGAATAACTCGGCTAAGAAATTCACAATCATAATTTCATCTGCCTCAACGGTATTCAAATCCCTTTCCACGCACCAGCGTAACCAAACCTTCCACGCACTTTCATAGCTTTTGCTTGTTCCTTGCGCCCAAGATTCATATAATAATTCTGAAGCCTCTCCTGATAAGCTAGCAAATCTTTCATATTTCCTGAAATGCTCCACACTAGATGGTTGAGCACCCCTGACTCCACAAGAGGATGTTCTGTCCCGTCCACGTTTCCTAGCAGACCTTTCTCTGCTAATATCAGATATGGATCCTCTATGGCTAATTCCATCACCGACTTGTACCAAGCCTGAGTTATCCAAAATGGAGTCACTAGAACTAATCTACATTTCTGCTCCTCACCTGCATTAGAACACTATCATTGAAAATCAATCAAACAGGTGTTTGTTAAGCGCGACTACTCACCCGTAGGGGTCTCAAGGCGCGGGGGGTGGGGGGATGCAGGTTCCAGTCCATCAAGGAGGGGGTCTGTCGAAGAGCCAGATTTTGAGGTTTCTTGCGAAGATGGGGAGCGAAGTGGTCTGTCTGAGGTGGAGCGGAAGGTCGTTCCAGGCTCTGGCCGCGAGGAAGGAGAAGGAGCGGCCTCCCGATCTGGTCTTTCTGGTGCGGGGGACCACGGCGTATGAGAGCTGGGCTGATCGTAGGGTCCTTTGGGGTGCGTGGAATTTGAGTCGGCTGTTCAGGTATGCTGGTCCAGTGTCGTGGAGGGCCTTGTGGGTGAGCATCTTGAAGGTGACTCTAGCTTCGATGGGGAGAATGCATACCCTTTCATACCTTGTCAATCTAGACTGAAAGCATCTACCGCCATCGCACCCGGATCCGGTCTCCAACTCACATACACTCTCAACTGATTGGTCAACCTTGACGCAAAACAAATCTACTGCAAAAGGACCCAACTTCTTCTCCACTAATTGAAATATCCTCAGGTCTAGTTTCCAATCGCTGTAGTCCCTCAAATACCTTGACTTCCAGTCTGCAGCCAAATTCTTCTTCCCTGGCAAATATTACGCAGTCACATTCACTTTCAACTCCATAAAAAACTTGCAGAAGTCCTTTGCTAACTCCGACAACTTCCTCGACCTGCACCCTCCTAGCTTGTTTATATACGTCACTGCAGTTATATTGTCCATCTTCCACAACACCGAACTTCCCTTTATCTGATTCCTGAAACTTCTTACTGCCAATTCTCCTGCTTTCAACTCCATGCAATTTATGTGCTCTTCCCCGTCACATATCTTCCATCTTCCCCCTTTCTGCTGTGTCTTCAATCTTGCGCCCCAACCTAAGTTGCTCGCATCCGTTTCTAACAAAAAATCTGGACATGTCCCAAAAATTGCACAACCATTCCATGCCTGTAAATTTTCCAACCACCACTTCAATTCTTCCTTCGCTTCTACATCTAGTTTCACTCTGTCTCCATACCAAAGACCTTTGCTTAGTCGCAAATTCTTGACCCTAAAGCTCTGTAGTGTAATGGGCCCGGAAAAAAACGCCTGAATTGAGGATGACAAAAGGCCAAATACCCTTGCCAACTGTCTCTAACTCACTTCTACTTTCCTCCACATAAACTTCACTTCTCTCTTTATCAAGGTAATCTTTCTCTCTGGTAATTCCAATTTCTTTGTCACCTTGTCCACTATAAACCCCAAAAACTCCATCCTTTGAGTTGCTTTCATTACCGACTTTTCCATGTTTATCACAAATCCTAGCTCTCTCAAAAGATCCTGCACCATCACAACATTCTCTTCCAACCTCACAATATTCTGATCCATCAGCAATATGTCGTCCAGGTAAACTATCAACCGCACCCCTCACTCTCTCTCAAATAACCAACAACTGGTCTCAAAACCTTCGAAAAACACCATGGTGCCAAGGATAGACCTAACGGAAGACATGTGAACTGGTACAATTGACCTCTCCATCTGAACTGAAGATAACGTTGACTCTCCTCTGCCACTGGTATTGAAAAATAAGCATCCTTTAAATCTATCTTGGCCATCCAATCGTTCTCCATTAGAATGTCTCTTAAAATATGGATTCCTTCCATCTTGAAGTGCCTGTATATTACGACAAAATTAAACTCCTGCAGATTTATTACTAGTCTTCAACCCTTTTCTCTCTTCTCCACCATAACAATGGTACTT
Source organism: Calotriton arnoldi (assembly GCA_963921515.1). Lineage (NCBI taxonomy): Eukaryota > Metazoa > Chordata > Amphibia > Caudata > Salamandridae > Calotriton > Calotriton arnoldi. The sequence goes on from CAWUFW010008400.1 coordinate 797,441, forward strand.
ACAAACCCTTTCTGTTCTTCTGATACTTTTACTATTGCTTCCTTCTGTATCATTTCCTCTATCTCTTGTTCCAGGATCTCTTTTATTTTTTCTTTAAGGACAATTTCTCTAGGTTCTTTTCCCTGAAATGGCTCCATACAAAACTCTATCATATACCCTTTTACGGTTTCCAGCACCCACATATCTTTTGTTATTTGCTCCCATTCTTGTACAAAGAACCCAAGTCTTCCTCCCTTATCTCTCTGGATAAGACCAGTTACTCTCCTCATACTCACCTTGTTGTCCAGCTTGTGTTCCTGTATGGAACCCTGACCTTCCTCGTCCTCCTCTGTTCCTTCCTGCTCTCCCTCGTTGTGGGTAGAAAGTCCTATAGTACGCTGTTCCTGTACCTCTAAATACTCCCATTCCTGGGGATTTCCTCGTTGATAATATTGGCCCCTGACATACAGGCGGCCGAAAGATTGGCCTCATCTTCCGGACCTGCCATATAAATTCCAATCTCCAAATACTTTCTTCATCAAAACATGTGCTTTGTCCAACGCAGTAAATGTCTGCACATGTTTTCCGAATGACTTAACTAGTCCCTCGCCAAACAAGAGTCCTTTTGACTCCTCACTGGTCTCTTTTTTTGCAAAATCTCCTAATTTCTGGCTAATTTTGAAGAGCACTGCCTTACATATCTCAGCAATTAATCCTGCATTTGCGTTCCCAATAAAACATATTGCTTTTTGGCTCCAATCTCGCAATAAATTAATGTCCAGATCTGTTCCATTCATATAGGTTTCCTCCACCATATCAAAGATCCTGGCTACCGGCCCCAAAATATCTAACAATTTATCCTCGCATTGCTTTAAGGAACGTTCTAATCCCTTTCTAGGATCATGTCCAAGTTTAAAAAGGTAAGTGATAAGGTCAGGATCCAAGTTTGGGGTTATAGTTTCCTTTATCTAAATCACTGGCCGTGAACACTCTGCCCGCATGAGATCTCTCTCAGTTCTCTCTAAGGGGCGTCTTATCCAATGCTTAATGTACTCTGCCATGTGTCCTCAAGGCCACCATTCTGAACTTTTAGGATGACGCATTTGTGCTGGGTTAAATAAATTATTGCCCAGCGGATCTTTCAATTCTCTGACTCCAGTTTTATTTGAACTATTAAAATCAGAGAATTCATCCGCATTATACCGCAAATCCAATATATATTCATCTACATCATTCCGACCCTGTTCTGACCAGGTAGGATGTTCGCCCTTCTCCATCGCAGGGATAACCTGCCTCTCTTTTGTGCCGCTTAGGTTACCTAAAACAGAAGCTCTTGCTTTTATATTTAACTTTTCACTCTTATTATATATCCTATCACTGTGTTTGGTCTTTTTCAAACACTTTCCCCCTGATCCCCTAATATGACCTTCTTCCTCCTCAGACAAGATCCAAAACTCCTCCTCTTCTACATCCTCAATTCTTCTCTTACCTTTTTAATCCACGTTGCTACCGTTTCCTGTACTCTGTCTCCGATTTCCTTATCTATTAATCTTTTCATAATATCCTCCTGATTTTCCTTCTGAGTTATATCCCAATTCTCACTCATATTTGCTCCTTTTATTTATATTCTTATCTCTTATCTGCTTTTTACGCGTTTATATTTTCTGCACGTAATCTTTCAATTACTCTATTGGCAACGGCCAGCACAAACTGTCACCGTTGCCGATCCAACACAGGTTGCTAGGCAACCTCTGTGCCTCATATGCGCGACGTCATTCATAAGCTCTGCAAGCCCAACCAGCCCTAGAAATATACGGGTCTTTCAGACACTCAGCAAACAGGCTCCACCTCCCTCCAAAACCACCTTGAATGTTGCGCGTTCCTCTGACTACGCACTCTCATTAATCAGACGATTCTGCGAGCCAGTTTTAAACGATGCATTGCTCGCCACAAGCTTGTTTATAACGGTATGATCTCCAATTTTATAGAACAATCACTCTCTTAAACAATGTATTTATTTTCCTTCTACACTAAAAATAATCGTTATCCCTTTTGTTTCAGTGCAACCATCCTTACTGTAAATCCCAAGTTCCTTCTAAGATCAGTTAATTGGGTTTAAACCTTGGTTACATACACATACATAGTGTCTATTTACACACATTAAATTGACACTCTCTAAACATATACTCTAAGTCAATTTAACATAATCTAATAATATATACTTAAATCTGCAACAAGTTGAGAGAATATGTATCTGCTCAGAAGCAGCAAACAAAAGAGGATGAGCCTGCAATGTTGGGGACTTAAATTGTATTGGGAGTTCTGATTAACTGTGACTTCATGTTGTTCTTTGGAAAGCTTTTAAAGTGGTTAATAAAAGGTTATGCATAATGCTAGCCTCCTGTCTTGCCATAAAACCGGTGGTTGTGTGGAGCTGTTGGAGATTAGGAGAAATTCTGTTTATGGTGGGCTGTCCTTTTGGTAGGTCCTTCATATCCAACTCTAGAATAGATCAAGTTAGATTTGGAGTTGCTGCAGATCACATGTGGGGATGATTTTGAAGCAGAGTTTAAATTCTGTGCACACTGCTGATTTTGAGTTAAAAAAACCAGAGGGTTCAGAGCAGAGCCTAGGAGTCTGAAGGCAGGGAACACGGAGAAGAGGAACCAGCCCAAGGCTTGCAGAGTACATCCCAGGAAATGCAGTTAAGTCCAGGGATGTGCCAAACACAGCTCATGGTGTGAGATGTCAACTCTTGTCCCGGAGAGGGCGGCTCATGGCATGACCAGCATGGCTCAGGTTGAGGAGTGTGCTTGTAGAGGGCAGCTCAGGGTACCCAGGGACTGTCTGAATGTGTGCTATGAATGACTAAGGGAGTACAGAGCAATTTGGGGTGTCATCATTGATATCATTTGGGACGTCATCAGTGATGTCATGAGTGATATCACTGACCATGCCATGAATGATGTAATAAGTGAGGTCATAAGCAGTGCATTGCGGGGGCGTGAGTTTTAGTTAGCTCAGCTAACTATAACTGCTGAATTTCTCTGGATTTGTACAAGTGAAATGTCAGTCTAACTAGAACGTCCCTGTAACCTTTGGTTTTATCAGGGAATTTTTAAGGGGTTTTTAAGTCTTGCATAGGCAGAGCTTGCGCTGTCTCCTCAAGACATGCTGTATTCAGGATAAGGGCATGAAGCCACGCCAACTTTCCACCCATCTTTTTAATTGGCTCCTGTCCCTGTCCTTTGTAAATGGTGGCTTTTCATTGGTCAATAGGCATAGCGGTCCCTCCCAAGTACCACCTTGTTTCTTCTTGTAACCTCCCATAAGGATACCCAGTTACATGTGTTGTTACTCGGTAGGCTTTAATTACAGCCCCTGAGCACTATTTTCTTAAATAACTTGACACTCTCTCCCTCAACCGCTAGTTTTGTAGTTGTAGCGCGAACCCGACCGGAAGCTATTGCAGCACGTTATGTAAACACCAGTTCTCTAGTTATAGATTGGCAGCTAACGGCGCTTGTTCTTTAATAATAGTGGCCGTGAGTATTTTTGGTTGTTGTGGGCTCGCCCAACACAACTTTCTTTTATTTCAAACTTGATCTTTATCAATGGCGGCCGTGCGTCTTTTAATTTTTTGCGCGGCCACGCGTCTTTTCTTTTGTTGCGCGCAGATGCCTAACAACGCTTGTTGCTGTACGGCATCCACTCAGAGCTCCGCACTGAGCCACAGCACAGAACAATTCAAAAGTACTTCACAGTTAGGACACCAGCGTCACAGGCAGGGCGCAAACCAGAGGTGGAAGCAAACTCATAGTGCTGTCCTCTTAAAAAAAAAAGCTGCATATCCCAGTTGCACTCGATATCTCACAGTACGTAATAGCTATTTTATATTCCATTGTACTGCACGCCAGCAAAATAATAAAAAAAAATCCTGAAACAGCCAACGTCGTTTTGCCTGTACCTATGCGATGCTGACCATTCTTTTTTGGTGTCCCTTTTATCCTTTCAAAATGGGCTCCATATTGTTTAAAATAAAGAGTGAGACACGTCCAGTTACTTGCCTCGTATTAACTACATCATAGAGGTTCCTCCTTCACTCACTCGCGCGGCTCTTTGCTGCTGAACGGACTCAACTGCCATTCAATAAAAGTTAATTTAATATTGTTTGTTTACTAGAAGCCTGCATCCGAACACAGTATTTAAATTTTCTGACCATTTTTCATTTTGGAAGGTCCTCTTTTTTTTCTGTATACTCCGCACATATATTCTCTTCAAAACAGCACCTTGCCTTCTCCTTTCATCCAACACCATGGGTTCCATTGCTGAGGCCTTGAGCAGCTCGTTGCCATTAATTGAAATAATTTCCGCTTACACACTTCATAAGTTAAGCTTTTTTATCACATGTTAAGTCCCAGCTGAACACGGAGAGCAGCAAACAAACAACTCTCTACAGTGCCATACACATGTACCATGTCCGCATTTTAACATGACATCATAATACAATTTGGCAAGTACAACGTCGTACAGTTAAAGAAAAGCAAAAGGTACAATAAGTAAATAATAGCACATGTTATAATTTACATCACAACACCATGCTCCCCAACAACACGCAGCAAGCACATGCAGCCACCCCACGCCCGTGCTTTTTTGCTGTATAAAGTGTGCATCAGTTTTGAATAATTTGGTGCTCCACCCCCATACAGAGTCCACAACAGGTGACATAAAACCACAAGCCTTGCCTGTGCATCCCCCAATTCCTCTCCCACCAGCTGCCAACACTAATTAGCATTTAAGGACAAGGAGCTGGGAACATTTCCCCCCCCCCCCTTCTAAACTCTTTAAGTAGCTTGTATAAGCACTAGCAAGCATGCATCATTACGTAAATCAGCACGTGCAGCTTTTATTTTGTCAGCAGGTTAATTTGACTTTATGCGGCAGCATTCTTAACTCTCATTCCTGTGACACATTTATATATTCACACACTCTCACTTGCAGCCCTTCAATTTTTTTATTTTTTCCAGCCAGCGTATTATGTTTGTCTCCCCTCCCTCATAACCTATTTCCCATATTCAGGTTCTTCAGTGCCGCAAGGTCATACAAATGGCAATAACACTATGCAGATGTCATCACTCCACTGCATACAAAAACAGAAGTAAAAAACATTGTCATTTTCAACATCAAAATCTCGAACTTTCACAAATGCGAGACCTATTGCATTGCAAATGCAAGTTTAGTTCTATCTCCCAACTATACCACCCCTGTAACCTTTATTTTTTTAAGTGAAAATACCTATATACCTATATCTATATCTATATATATATAAACAATACCCTTTCAGGCATAGCGTGACGTATAAATTATGCAAAAAAGAAGCCGAGAACTCCGGGGAGTTCTCAAGTTTAGGTGGAAAGCAGCTTCTGTATAGAGCACCCTCAACACTAGCGGCACTCTGAATTACCTCACCTCAAATGTCTGCTTTTCTATCAAAGTCTTTAGGCTTAGGATTAGCCCAGTGCCATCCACACCGAGATAGGAAGGGACAAAGTCTTTTGCTATTTCTACAGCAAAGTTTTTAAGCATAAGACTAGCACAGTGCTAGCCATGCCGAGTTGTAAAATGACAAAAGCCTTTTACTACTCCAGGCACAGTATTACAGCTTTGTATTGGTAAAATACCACCCAAGCCAACCTGAAATGAATAAAAGCAACCCCTGACACGTGTTTCGCTCTATTTAGAGCTCTTCAGAGAGGTATAGCTTTTTCCAGACACAAGGGAGCACCCAGTATAAGTCAAAACAATACCCTTTCAGGCATAGAGTGACGTATAAATTATGCAAAAAAGAAGAGGAGAAGTCTGGGTAGTTATCATCATCAATTCAACTTTATTCGGCTGGTTTACAGCCATGAAAAGTGCATACATTTATAAAACATCAAGATATGGCATAAAAGGAGATAAAAATGCACAATTCCAGATAATACATAAGATCCACAATTCAACATAATACATGTTTAATAAATCTGCACCTAGTAAAATCTAGTACATAATACTCTTCCTTAAATAAATTACCTTCAAAATATAAGTAGCAGCTTTAAAACATACTAATGGATCATTTAAAAGTAGCAAAAACTGAAAGGCCACATCATAGTTCCTAATACCCTGAGCGACAAAAATGGGCCTCGGATAGTACCGCCAATACAGAATAGCATAAAGTGCTTTGTGCTCTGCTTGCTCACTTCGTTACATGGGCAAGGGGTTGATTCTGAGGGACGTACCTTCATAGAAGGAAAGGCTACCAAGTGGTGCACAATACCAAGCTGAAAGCTAGCAAGCACATATCGGTGTTGATTATTATTGACACAAGACAAATAGTATTGGCAACCCTCCTCCAAGGAAAGAGACATGTACATGTAGACTGTAGATTTCACCTTTTCCGAATCTATCCTCAGATCTGCCCTATGCCTAAAAAAGGTAACTTTAATCAGCTTCTTGGTGAGTTTCAGAACCATTAAAGGGTCACTGTGCACTGGTAATTTAAAAAGGGTACTAAAAGATGAATTAATATACAACAGCCAGTCAAAACCACTTTATTCGGCTAATAAAAGCCATAAAAGTACACAACAAACAACAATATTCATACAAACAATACAGTTAAAATTATCTAAATACATTTTGGGATGGATAAAATATAACATTTACAGAAAAAATTAAAAAAGCACCAGTAAAGAGGATCGCTCATAATTCATAGGTCGAGCAACAAATACATCAATAAATCCTTTCACTCTGACTTATTCATAAAAATAAAAACATTACATAGAAAGGCAATTAAATCAATATATAAAATCAATCCAAATTTACAATATCTGGCACCCTTTTTTTCCTATGTCTAACAGCCGCCACCAGAAAGTTTGCAACATTAAAAATCTCCCAAGGGTTATTTAACATCTGCAAATATAATAAGGCTGGTCTGACTTGTATAAAACCACTCCCCTTTAAAATAGGACTTAAAAACTTTCTCCGCATGGGGCTAAAATGATCACAAAACATTGTAAAGTGCATGGTATCCTGTGTTGAAAAATTGTCACATGTGCAGGGACCTAAATCATTTACCCTACTCCAACCCTGAACATCTGCTAGAAGACAATGAATGAGATTGAGGCGAAATCTAGTTAAGAGAAAGCGGTGAAAAGGTTTTGTAACAATTATCAAATATGGTTCGATCTGTGGAACAGTTTTTAACAAAAACTACGCTTTCACCGTAGGTTTCCTAATTTCCAACGCCTCTCTCTCTACAGATGACACATTTAAAAATTGTGCTTTAACCCATACCAGGTCCTCTTTCACTATCTTTTCTGGGGTGGTAAAAAGTTCAGGTCGTCCCAATTTGTCTAGCTTTGACTTAACATATTGTAACCATTGGATCTTGCTTACATTATCCAACGCAAGACAGTCCCTGGCAATTTCTCTATTCAGTGCCAATTCTGGGTTAATCCAGATCGTAAACCAGCATACCACGGGACCTAGACCAATCAGGTCCTCCACGAAGCCACTGCCCAACTCTTGGTGTATAACATAGGTAGGGGTAGATTGGGGAACCGCCAAAAGGTATCTCATACATTTATTTTCAACAATCTGTAACCCTGCTGCGGATTTATATCCCCAAATCGCAGACCCATACCTTGCTATAGCAATACTTTTAGAACTATATATATTGAGCAAGGCTTCGAGGGGCTTCGCTCCAAGTCGGGATGCGAAACCTTGGATGGCAGCTATGGACCTTGACATAGCATGTTTTTTAGCCTTTATCTGGGGAGCCCACGAGCCCCTCTCATCGAATAAAACTCCCAGATAGGAGAAGGAGGAAACCCTTGACAGCTCAACCCCTTCACAGTAAAATGATTTATGCTTTTTTGGCTTCTGCCCCATTATCATCGTGTGCGATTTGGTTTTATTGACAACAAGGTCCAAGGATTGCATAAAGGACCCAAAAGAATCCAGGAGTCTCTGCAGACCAACCGCTGTGCGGGCTAGTAGGACCGCATCGTCAGCGTATAGGAGTGCAGGGATAACCCTGTCTCCTACACGTGGGATGTCTAGACTGGCAGTGCTAAGGAAGGTATTTAAATTATTTATATAGAGGGTAAAGAGCAAGGGAGCTAGAATGCAGCCCTGACGTACCCCTCTATCTATTTTAAAGTGCTTAGTGCATTTGCCATCTTGACCGACCCCGACCCTAGCATAGAGATCCATATGGAGATCTGCTAAAAAAATACACTAAACAACGGTCCATCCCCATACCCATCAGTAATGCCCATAGCTTTGATCTGTTTACTAGATAAAAGCCGAGGATAGATCCATAAAGGCCAGCTGTAGCGTACCTTGTTTCGCCACTGTATATTTCTCAGCCAAGAGGTGCAAGTTTAAACACTGATCTAAAGTGCTTCTGCCTTTTCTAAAACCATATTGACAATCTGTTAAAATTCCAGTATCATCTAGCCATTCCGAAAGTTTACTTAAAATTACTCTACCTAAAACTTTGACCACTGAGTCAATCAGAGAAATGGGTCTATAACAGCGTGGATCACCTCTCTGACCCTTTTTAAAAACTGGAATGATGGTAGAGAGAGACCAGGAAGGCGGAAAACCATGCTTACTGGCCACATTCAAGAGTTTAGTTATAATTTTGGCCCAAAGGTGCGGAGTCTGTTTATACAGATCGGCCGGAACACAGTCTGGTCCAGGGGCCTTGTTACTGGTCATTTGGATGATTGCCTTCCCCATTTCATTTTCTGTAAAAATCAATGAGGTATTGCACCGATCCCGATCAGGAATAGTTGGTGAGCCCCTCCTGGAATGGGATGCCCCATAAATGGTATTAAAATGAGAATACCACTGATCCTCCGTGATATTACATTGTAAGGGCATATTATTAAGTCCTGTGAAGAAAGGTTTGTTAACTATAGCCCAAAATCTAGCACTGTCCCTCAGAACCTCAACAGATAGCAGGTCATTCCAAGCTTTATCTTTAATTTCGTTTTTCCTGCGGTTCATCACACATTTATAGGACTGCCTCAGATGAGTTATACGAAGGCGGTCTCTTGGCACCTGCTTTAAGGCATAAATAAGCTTTTGTGTGCTTCCGAGCAATCCTTATCAAACCATTTCTCACCAAATTCAGTATAACTTCTATTGGGCAGCGTTAGGCCAGATGCCACCTGTGCACAAATCTCTTCATATGCCAGTAGAACCTCTGCCCCCTCATTTGCAGGGTTAAGACAAATGTTGAAACTCTTTTCAGCATTACGCATTAGGTTCTGAAGGAAAAGCTCTGGAATTACCTTCGACCACTTTTGCCTGCGTCCCTGATCTGTGGTCTTTACACATATGCGGGAGGGAGGTTGTCCCGGATTCCCTTTAAGACCATGTGCCCCACTTAGCTCAAGTATAACAGGGTTGTGATCACTATAGTGGGACCATTGGGCACTGTAATAAGTCACTTGAGAGAGCAATACAGGGGAGATAAATATATAATCAATTATAGAATCCTGCCCTCTTGCCTTAAAGGTGGGGATCCTCCCCTCCACAGTATCTGTATTGGGCTGACATAAATCAGCTGCGGCCAGAAGATCCTCCAGACCTTCTCCTTGCAAAGCATGCTCATAATGACAATTAGAGAAATGCTCTGGACCAAGATAATCTACCACTTGGCAATCCTTCATACATAAATGAACGTTAAAATCTCCCAAAATAATAATAGAATAAAAAGTGGTTTGCTTCAATCTATATTCCTCTAAAAAGCATTTTAAAATGCATAAGTGTTCGTTAGAAAATCTAGTCTCAAATGAATTATAGAAATTTACAATTAACAATTTCATTGAGTTAACAGTGTTAATTTCTACAGCTAAACAATTACTGGAGCCTGTATTCACAGTACAATGCGTTCCCGTCAGCTTTAATGATATTAGGGTTATAAGGCCCCCCTTAGCTCTACCCGAGGCCGAGGGCCGTGCTGGCTCAAAGTATGACTTGTATCCATCCAGCCAGAAATTCTCTTCTCTATCCCACGTCTCTTGTAAACCCACTATGTCATGGGATTTAAGAAAATCGAGCCACCTATGATCGGCACTCTTCGTTCTAAGACCTGCTATGTTCCAGCTTAAAATCTTACAGGTCAGATTCACCTCCTCCTTCGGCCCGGGAGCCCCTTCTCCCCCCTCCCTTCCCGCTAATGCGAGGGGCTTCAGTCAGTCATTTTCATCTAATCGACTTAGTGGAGAAAACCTATTAGAACACACTAAACCGCTCTCCATTGCCTCCTCCCCAGGGACCTGAACCTCCCTGAGGCTTAACCATAGCGGTTCATCTGCCTTCCTTTTTATTAATGAGGAATTCCCCCACGAACTCCTACGGGGAACATGACTACCCTCTAAAGGCGAATAGAAGAAGCCCAATGGTAGTGCCCTTATCCCCCCCGGACCCGCATTAGAGCCTCCCTGAAAAAGCTTTCCCGCTACCCCTGCTTGATCAAAATTGGTGACAATACAGTCACCTTCCACTTCTTTAGCCCTTTGGCCTACCCAACCGACCCGTCTAGCTATTATTATATGGGCTGAGGCCTGCACCCCCTTGAGTGTTGTTTACACCAAAACTTAGTCTTGCGTAAGAGATCCTCAGTGGATTCCACTCCATTCTCTTTAAGTGGCGGCACTCCTATGAGCACTGCAACTAGGGGGGTGGCCTCTGGTGGCAGGTTGAGTTTACAACTATTTTTCCTCGTGTAGTCCCTCCTAGACCCGGAGAGCTCACCCAGGACCCTGGGATGTTTGTTTACAACCGGGATATAGTCACATTGCTTACCCGCAACACTGCCCCCGTGTTCTGAGTAGAAGTTGCCCCAGATACTATACTCTGGCTAAGTCTGTGAGGAACCCCCTCTATTGACGATCACCCCATCCCTTTTAGTGGCTTTCTGGGATTGTGGGGCCCCTGTGTCACAACTCTCGTTCGGCCTATTTTTGCTATTTGTTTCCAAGATTAGGCTCTCTAGGCACTCTAGCTTCCCCATTACCCCATTTATCAATGATTTGCAAAGGTCAGAGATATCTTTAAATGCAGAAAAAAGAGCTTGTTCCAAACGAGTGTTCCATATGTCCTCCAGAGCTTGTTTTATAGCAGAACAAATGAGTGGATCCAGACTGGGTTCCGCCGCTTTATCAGGGCCTACAACGGGACCAGTTTTTGCAGTAGTAGATTTAGTGGCTCTCCTTTTCAATTTTTTGTTTGGCGGTGGGAGGGGAATAGTCAATTCCTTCTGCGAGGGAGCCATCAAGCCTCCCGCCTCTTCCCCAATCGTCAACCCCAAAAGACAAAGACCCTCCTGTGTGTCTCCCTGTGTACCACAGCTAACTACAGGGTCATCTGGGGGTACAAACTGTATGGGTGTGGGTCTGGTGAGGGAAACACTAAGGGGCCGATTCTGATTCGGGCCGGAAATCTCTCCGACCGAGCCGGACCCGGAGAGAATTCTGACCGAATCGGACCCTAGCAGTCCGACCGAACGAGTACGATGCGCACGCATGCCATCGGACTCGAGTCGGTCGGACTCCCATTGAAGTCAATGGGAGCCTGTCGTACAACGCGTACGCGGGCTCCCATTGACTCAATGGGTGCGAGGCGGACAAGGGCGCCCCTACAGCGTGTACGCCTCCAAGCGCATCGCGGCGTACATGCACAGGTAGGGGGACCCATGGGTCCCCCTGTGTGCGACTCGCGCGCCTACGCGTACAGGGGGTCCGACGCGGACCCCCAAAGTCCGGCTCCGACAGCTCTTTCGAGCCGGACGGCGCGAGTCGGTCGGACTGCTCGCGGCGCGCATCGTACTTACCCGGCCGGGAAACGTCTCCATAGCGCGGTGCGAGTCGTGTCCATGCGAGTCGGTCGGAGCGTGTTGAAGCCGCGTTCGAGTCGGTCGGCGATTTCGCGGGTGCTTGCATCGTACTCGCTCGGCCGGACCCGCGTACGATTCGGTCGGGAAACAGGGCTCCGAATCGGATCCGGTGAATCCGAATCCGATTCGGAGCCCTACCGGCCGAGATCGGAATCGGCCCCTCTGTCCCAGAGTCTCAGTTCTTTGTCCCAACTGTTCCTCTGCATTTTGGATCTCTTGGGTTAACGCCCCAACCGCAGAGGTTAAGTATGAAATAATAGAAGATGAGTTCCTAGGGACTTTATCCTTTGTTTTCCCTAGATCATGGCTACAGGGTTGTTTGCGCTTAGCCATATTGCTGTCCGATGCGGAGACCTAAATAAGGTGGTCCAGCCCAGCCTCTTCCGGCTTCAGACGGGCCCGCCCTTGGCCCGGGCTTTGCCCAGGCACGGCCCGGGAATGCCCGTGCATGTCCCGCGCTGCGGGAGACCGCACCCCCTTTAAAGCGCCTCCTGGTGCGAGACAAACGCGTTGGCGCCTCCCTGGCGCTAGGGACTGTGGGCTTTGGAGTCCCCTCTGTGTCGGCGGTACTTGCGGCACTGTAGATACGAGCTCCCACCCATTTAATCTCCCGCCAGTAGATCATAAAAATCCGATCGCCTCAGCTTTGCTTCCGACTCTAACCAACGGCCAGTCTATAATGATTGATTTAGTAAAACTGGTCTCCGCTTTGGACCAAATAGAAAACCAAAGGAGTAAAGGTTTGACCAAGAGTAAGTCTTCTAAACAATATAATCCAAGCTCTTGGTGAGCAATAAAATTGGAAAAAAGAGGAGAGACTGAGTAAACGTTTGATAAAACAGTTTTGCTCGAGTTGTAACAGCTTGCTAGGAGAATATCCCCAAAGGCCAGCTCCATTAGTGGCGGTCGCCACCCCCTTGACCTTGTATATCGTTACCATTTCTTGGATTGGCCGGCTCCCCAACTTGGATGAGAACTTAAAGATTCTATTTGTGTTTCTAACCATTTTCATTTTAGCATTGATAACCTGTTGGGCCCAACAACCATTGCTCGTAAAAAGGACTCCCAAATAACTAAAAGAATTTACCCCAACAATGGGCATATTGCCAATAAAAAAAAAGGTCTACAATTTTTTGGTTGATGCCCGCAGATCATTGTGACCATTTTGGATTTAGTATTCTTCATACTTTTATCAGCCATAAACTCAGCAAATGCATTCATCCATTTTTGGAGACCAAACGGGGTCCTGGATATCAACACAGCGTCATCGGCATATAATAACACTGGTATGGGACGACCGGCGATATTGGGAGCATCAGCTTGTGTGTCCTGTCAACCCTATTAATAAAAAGGGAAAATAGCAACAGGAGCAGAACACATCCTTGCCAAATGCTCTGTTCCACTTTAAAAGTGGATGAGCATTCTACCTGCTGTATATGGTACACTTTACTTGATAACTGCAAGTAGAGACGTGCAAGGAAATTAACAATAGCTGCAGGAGCACCAACAGAATTCAACATTCACCATAATAAGGAGGATTGACTAAGTCGAATGCACTACTTAGATCCGCAAAACACAGATATAGGGTCCCTGTTTTGGCCAGAGTATATATTTCCCTATCAGCAGATCTAGGTTTACGCATTGCTCAATTGTCCCCAAGCCCTTCCTACAACCGAACTGTATGGGGGATAGGACAGAACGCTCCTCGGCCCATTCCTCAAAACTCATCAGTAAAATTCTACTCATCACTTTCACTGATGAATCCAGTAAAGATAAGAGCGGTAGTTTATGGGCTAGACCGATCACCCTTCTTAAAAATTGGCACCACTTTTGAGGTACCCCATGATGATGGGATCATAACAGTATCGGCAGCAGAGAACTCTGGGTAGTTATCGAGTTTAGGTGGAAAGCAGCTCCTGTATAGAGCACACCCTCAATACCAGCGACACTCTGAATTTGCTCACCTCAAATGTCTGCTTTTCTATCAAAGTCTTTAAGCATAGGATTAGCACAGTGCCATTCATGCTGAGATAAAAAGGGACAAAATCTTTTGCCATTTCTACAGCAAAACCTTTAAAGTATAGGACTAGCACAGTGCTATCCGTGTCGAGCTGTAACATTAAAAAAAGCCTTTTACCACTCCAGGCACAGTATTACAGCTTTGAACTGGTAAAATACCAACCTAGCCAACCTGAAATGAATAAAAGCAACCCCTGACACGTGTCTATATCTGTATATTACCTACTGCCGGTAGCCAGTAGGTAGTTATAGTTAGGATGTAGTTTCCAGAGGAAGAGCGTTTTTTCTTTTGCCAATATTGGCGTTGTTTGACAAATCTTCGCAAAATTATCTAAAGTATCGGGGCAGTCACTTCAGCTGCTGTCTTGAAAATTTCGGGTTGATCCACCAAGCGGGGGCCGAGAAAAAGGGCGGGTCCCAAAACGCCCACAGGGACCCTCCAGGGTCAAAAAAACATTTTTTTTTTTTTTTTAATTCGGCAGGAGTCAAATTGGATCCCGCTAAAATATTTTTCAAAAACGAAGCATGGTCTCTCGCACTTCATTAAATAAAGGCCCTCGGGTGGGCCAGGTCCCAGGGGCAGTTTATGAGTTAATGCAGGTGTGCCTATGCGGCACCCCACACGCCAGGGACCGCAAACCCCCCCCGGACAACATAAAGAGGTGTTGGTGCCCACACGGCCCCCCGCAGACCCACGGACCACCTCCTCCCCAGGGCTAATGTAATGGAGGTAACTCGAGAACCCCCCAGCCCCGGGGGCCACCACCTCTTGGGGGCTTTAACATTGTAATATGGGGGGCTCACAGGGCCAAACTACATTTACGAAAGAGAGGGGGGCCGCGTGGCCCCCCCCCTCCAGGCAGTTCTGGGCCCTTTGCTTTTCACACACAGGGAGCTGCATGCCCTTCCCTTTAAGCAATTCTTTTTTTTTTTTATTATTTATAAGAAAAGGCCTCCGCTGGGGGATGGGGTCGCCGGGGCCAAAAATGGCCCAAGGAAGGGGGGCCACGCGGCCACCCTTACTTTATTTGAAAAATAATAACGAAAGGCCTGGCCCCGGGGATGGGGTCCCTGGGGCCAAAAAGGCCCAGGAGGAGGGCACACGGCCCCCCTCTTCTTTTATTTTATTAAAAAAATAAAAAATGAGGGGGCACGGGGTCCCCGAGGCCCAAAATGGTCCAGGGAAGGGAGGACATGCAGCCCCCTTCCTAGAACATAACATTTTATTTCAAAGCTTGCATCTTGCCGGAGGCCCCGCCCCCTTTCTCTACTACTCGGTAAACATGCCTCCAGGTGTGCTGCTGGTTGGGGGATAAAGTCCTCTTGGCTGCTGACAGTCCTTAGGGCCAACAAGCCCTCCTATTACCTCCACTAATCCCCATACAGTAGGATTGCTGAGAGGTGGTCAGAAGCCACGCCCTCTTTCTCCATCACTCTGCAAACTCGCCTCCAGGCGCACTATTGTTGGCCTCCTACCAGGTCTTAGCAATCCTGCTGTGTGGGACTTACTGGAGGGGTAGCTGGCAACCAAGGACATCCTTGGGGCCTAACTACCCCTCCTGCTATCTCCAATAAGTCCCACTCAGTGGGATTGCTAAGAGGTCTTCAGAGGCCACAGCCACAATTGATGGGGTATATGAGTGACTGTATGGGTGAGTGAGTGAATGTGAGTTGCATAGGTGAGTGTGTGCTTGTGCCAGTGATTGTATAGGTGAGTGAGTACATGTTAGTATCTGTATGAGTAAGTGGGTATGTGTGTGTAACTGTATGGGTACGTGGCTGTATGATGGACTATGGGTGAGTGAGTAGGTGTTTAGGTAGCTCTATGGGTGACTGACTCAGTGTGTGAATGGCTGTATGAGTGGATAAGTCAGCGGTTGTATTAGTGAGTGGGTAGGTGTATGAGTGGCTGTATGGGTGAGTGAGTGGATTTGTTTGTAGATCTATGAATCAGTGAGTGGGTGTGTAAGTACTGGTATGGGTCAGTGAATGGGTTTGTGACTGGTTATGTGGGAGTGAGTGTATGAAAGGTTCTATGAGGGTGTGAGTAGGTGCGTTAGTAATGTTGTGGCTGATGTAATCAGTGATGTCATTTGAGATGTCATCAGTGATGTCACTGACCATGTCATGAGGGATGTAATATGTGAGGTCATAAGAAGTGCATTGTGGGGACGCGAGTTATAGTTAGCTCAGCTAACTGTAGCTGCTGAATTTCACTGGTTTTGTACGAGTGAAATCTGACCCTAACTATAACGTCCCTGTAACCTTTGTTTTTTTCTGTGAATATATATATATATATATATATATATATATTCTGCTCCAAAGGTTGTCCACCTGGTGAGTAGCACTCGATCAACAGCTATGTTTATGATAGGCAGGGACGAGGATCCGCTTGTAGAAGCTGCTCCGTAATGGAAATGCCTGACGCGTTTCGAAGCTCCATATGCTTCTCTTTAGAGGCTTGAACGGAGATATATATATATATATATATATATATATATATATATATATATATATATATATATATATATATACACACACACACACACATACACATATACACACACATTTACATAGATGTGCACACACACTACTGGCAGTAGGTAGTTATAGTTATGACCATATTTCCATAGGAAAAGCGTGTTTGATTTGCCTATATCCTTGGAGCTGTTTGCTGAATCTTCACCAAATTTTCCCAAAAAAGTGCACCGCTAATTCTAGTCGTGCTTTTCCCATGTTAATTCCCATAGAGTCTTTAGACACGCCTGCAAACTGAACCGCTGTACCGAATTACACCAACTTTGGCAGAAAGGTAGCTTTTGGCCCGCAGATTACCCTTTTAGATATTTGGTGTAAATCCATTCAGTAGTTTGCGTGTGCTCATGACGGAACCACTCCGTCATGGCACCCACCCTTCTGGGGAGCGCTGGCGCTCCCCCCATGGGTGTCCGATTTCGCCCCGCATAGCGCGCGCTGACGTCATCAGGAAGTCCCAGACGCTCTGGAAGCCATTTGCTTCCAGGCGTCGGAGAAACAAGGTAGGTTTCCTTGTTCCTGGGGGGGGGGTTTGCACAATGCATCGGGGGAGAGGAAAGAGATTTTCCTCTCCCCTGATGTCTCTTTGCAGGGCATTTCTGCTTCACGATCGCGCACAGCGTCGCGATCTTGCAGCGGAAATGCCCCCACTAGCACCAGGGATTAATTTTATTTAAATGGAAGCGACCCCTTGGGCAAGGGTCGCTTCCAAGGAGGAGCATTTTTTTCTTGATGTTTTTCTGCCCCCCCTGGGGGTAAATCGGCCTGTTTTTTCGGCCGTTTTGCCCCCATGGGGGGCAGAAAACCTCACTAGCCACCAGGGTTTGTTTTTGGGCCATCAATATTTAGATGGAAGCGACCCCTTGGGCAAAGGTCACTTCCAAAGGGGAGCATTTTTTTCTGGATGTTTTTCGCGCCCCTCTGGGGCCAGATCTGCCCGATTTTTGGCCTTTCTGCCCCCAGGGGGGGGGGCAGAAAACCCCACTAGGTACCAGGGATGGCATTTATTTTTAAATGGAAGCGACCCCTTAAGCAAGGGTCGCTTCCAAAGGGGAGCATTTTTTTCTGGATGTTTTTCTGCCCCCTGGGGGCAGATTGACCCGTTTTTTTGGCAGAAAAACCCACTAGCCACCAGGGATTTAACTAGAGATTTTCTAATTTAAATGGAAGCGACCCCTTGGGCAAGGGTCGCTTCAAAAGGGGCATAAATTGTGTGAATGTTTTTTCTGCCCCTCCCCGGGGGCAGATCAGCACTTTTTTTGGCCTTTTCTGCCCCCAGGGGGGGGGGGGGCAGAAAATCTCACTAGGCACCAGGGATGGTATATATTTTCAAATGGAAGCGACCCCTTCGGCAAGGGTCGCTTCCAAAGGGGATCCAATTTATGCCATGTTTTTCTTGGCCCGTTTTTTGGGCTTTTCTGCCCCGGGGGGCAGAAAACCCCACTAGCCACCAGGGATTAATTAATTTAAATGGAAACAACCCCTTGGGCATGGGTCGCTTCCAAAGGGGCTCAAAATTTGTGCTGGTTTTTTCTGCCCTCCCCCTGGGGACAGATCTGCCCGTTGTTTTGGCCTTTCTGCCCCCCCTGGCCCACTAGGGATTGTGTTTTTTAGTGTGTGGAAGCGACCCCTTGGGCAAGGTTCGCTTCCAAAGGGGGGTTATAATTTGTGGATGTTTTTTCTGCCCGCCCCCCCCCCCCCTGGTGGCAGTCGGCCCTTTTTTTACCTTACTGCCCCCGGGTATGGCGGGGGGGGCAGAAAACCCCAGTAAACACCAGGGATTTTCTTTTATAGGTAATGGAAGCGACCCCTTGGCCAAGGGTCGCTTCCAAAGGGGTTAAATTAGGTTTGTGTATTTTCTGCCCCCTACAGATCTGCCCCTTTTTTTGGTCTTTCTGCCCTAGGTGGGAGGGGAAGGCAGAAAACCCTACTAGGCACCTGGGATCTATTTTTTTTTTTTGCAAGGGGCGGCAAATATCTGTCTGTTGTTTTCTGCCCCACCTGGGGGACAGAGTGGCTTGGTAGAAAACCCCACCTAATCCCCATTTTTCTCAGCCCTATTTGAAGGCCCATCTGGCAGATTGACCATTTGGGTAGTGACATTGTGTGTTATAATTTTAATTGTATTATTGTTTGTGAAATGTAATTATAATTTTTATTTCTCTGTTTTATTCTAGTTCAAGGCTTTTGCTCTTTAGACTGTTCCAGGTTGCGGTTTTGTTACTGCTGGTTCTGCAGCTTGTGTAGTTGCATGTGTTTGGTAAGAGAATTTTTTGTACTATTTACTCTAAATTAGTTTAATTTCCCTACATGAATGTGTTTTTTGCAAATGGTGTAATAATGGCAGTATGTTTGGCTTCTGTTTTTTGAGTGTCAAAATCTTTTTGCATTAGTGCTCGATGTGTACTTTGTTGTCTTATGAGTAATTGGTTTTGTTTTTTCTTTCCAGTGGGATATCGTTGCTTTTTGCTGTGTCTCTGCAGAGTAGGTGCTGGTGAGTGTAGCTATCTTTGGCAAGAGAGTTATATTGTTTTTGAGTATATAGATCTTTGTGCTAAAGCCACACTTTGTTTATTACTTATTTTGCACAGTGTTGGTTGTTGTTGACTTGTTTGTGCAGTCTCCTTTCTTAGTAAGGATAATGGCTAGCCGCAGGATTACTGCTCAGCAGGTTGTTGGTATGCTTTTTGAGTCTTCCTCTGACCATGGTTCAGAGACTGACTCTGCATCTGAGGCAGAGGAGGGAGGGGAAGATTCAGGCAGTGAGTTTTCTCTCCACATGGAATCATCGGATGATGAAGCTACTCTCAGTGCGAATGAAGCTACTCTTAGTGCGGATGAAGTGCCTGTTTTAGAGGAGGACATTGATGTGCCGATAGTGCAGCAAGAGGCATCTGGGCTGCAGCCTGGGGCTGCAAGGCTTCCAGTTGGAAGTGATGACCTCTGGGTTGCCCCAGGCATGGTGCAGCCGGCATTGCCAGACTTTACTGGTGTTCCAGGGTGTAGAGTGAATACAGAAAACATTTTGCCAATAATTTTTTTTCAGTTGTTTATGGACGATGTGTTTTTGGCAGATTGTTGAGCAGACTAATTTGTATGCCGAACAGTTTTTGAGGGACAACAGTGCCAGCCTTAGGCCCCACTCTAGAGCTACCCGGTGGACTCCCACAAATCTGGAAGAGATGAAGAAGTTCTTGGGTTTAACTTTTTTGATGGGCTTGCTAAGGAAACCATCAATGTCTTCATATTGGTCTACTAGTCCCTTGATGGCAACGGCTATATTTCTGGCAGTCATGAGTCGTGATAGGTATTTGCTTCTGCTTCGGATGCTGCATTTTGTCAATAATGGTTTAGCGCTGGCACGAGATCACCCTGATTGTGACCGTCTTTTTAAGATTCGGCCTGTCATTGATCACTTTGTTGATCGATTTTCTGAGATCTATGCTCCAGGGAAAGAAATAGCAGTGGATGAGTCTTTGGTGTTGTTCAAGGGCCGCTTGGTTTTAGGCAATACATTCCTAGTAAGAGGGCACGCTATGGAATTAAGCTGTATATGCTGTGTGACAGTAGGACTGGATATGTCTCTAATTTCAGGGTGTACACCGGTAAGGAATCCAGGATTAACCCCCTGGTTGTCCGTCCACTTTTGGAGTGACTGAGAAAATTGTGTGGGAACTTGGTAGAGGACGTTTTAACAAAGGCCACCATTTATATGTAGATAACTTCTACACTGGTGTGCGGTTGTTCAGGGAATTAGCCAAAGTGGACACTGTTGCTTGTGGCACAATCCGCTCCAACCGTAAAGGTTTCCCAAAAGAACTTGTTTGTCAAAAGCTTGTGCTGGGACAGTGCAGTGCGTTGCGAGGAACTTCTAGCTGTGATGTTTTCAGACAGGAGAGATGTCTACATGCTGACTACCATCCATGATGAAAGCACTTCACCTGTGACTGTTTGGGGTCAGGTTGCTGAAGCGCGCAAACCTGTGTGCATTTTAGACTATAATAGGCACATGGGTGGTGTTGATAGAGTAGATCAGAGGTTGGAACCTTACGCTGCTCTTCGTAAGGCTTACATTTGGTATAAGAAGTTGGCTATCCATCTTTTCCACTTGGCAACCTTTAATGCTTTTGTTGTATTCAAGGATTCTTGTCCTGAGTCAAAGATGACTTTTGCTAAGTTTCAGGAGTCTGTAATAGGCAGCCTTGTTGTAGTGGAACAGGCAAGTGTTCCTAGAGTTGGAGTGGTGGAGGATGTGGCTAGATTGAAAGATCGCCACTTTCCTGATCACATTCCTCCCACACCCTCAAAAGACTTTCCCAGTAGGAGATGTAGAGTCTGTTGGCGAAGAGGTACGCGGAAAGAGACTCGTTTGTACTGCCCCCAAGTGTCCTTCTAACCCTGGGCTGTGTGCGCCTGCTTGTTTTAGAATGTACCACACGCAAAATAATTTTTGGGAGCATCCATGAGTGGTAAAGTGAACTGCCTAGTCCCTATTGTTTTATATTTTTTGTTCAGTTTCAAGGTTGGCATTTGTGCAATGTATTTAGTTTCAGATTTTGTGTTAGTAAATTTGTATCTATTTGCAATTTGTTTGTATTTTCTTTTTTGTATAAAAAATATCCTAAATGTGATGGCGGTGTGTGTAGGCTGGCACTTGGCTGGTGGTGTGCGTGAACTGGCGCTTGGCTGGCGGTGTGCGTGGACTGGCGCTTGGCTGGCGGTGTGCCTGGACTGGTGCTTGGCTGGCGGTGTGCCTGGACTGGCGCTTGGCTGGCGGTGTGCCTGGACTGGCGCTTGGCTGGCGGTGTTCGTGGACTGGCGCTTGGCTGGCGGTGTGCGTGGACTGGCGGTGTGCGTGGACTTGCGCTTGGCTGGCGGTGTGCGTGAACTGGCGCTTGGCTGGCGGTGTGGGTGGACTGGCGCTTGGCTGGCGGTGTGGGTGGACTGGCGCTTGGCTGGCGGTGTGGTGGACTGGCGCTTGGCTGGCGGTGTGCGAGTAGTGACTTGCTGCTGGTCACTACACACACTGCTAGCCAAACGCCACTCCACGCAATCCGTGAGCTGGTGTGGTTGCTGTGTCAGGAATGTGGGCATGTGAAAGTGATGGGCCCTTGAATGGCGCTGTCTGCTGGTGTGAGTGTTGTAATGTGCTGGGCCCGCGGTGTGAATGGTTTTGTATGTGTCACACGTATGAAAGGTGTATGAATGGCCTGTAAAGAGGTTGGTGCCTTGTCGTGGCTTTACAGCTCACGAGCTGCGAGTCAATGGTTCAGTTTCTCGTCCTTTCAATTATTAACAGTGCATTTCATTTTTGGGAAATCTCTGGTTAATACAACTGTATATACTGAACCATCACTCAACCTCGTGCCAAATCCAACCAGTATGTATGTGTGCTTGAGGAATAGGTGGTTGTGCAGAAATATTTGTCTTTTCTGTTTTTTTCAAGCAGGGTGTACCTTGTCCCTTTTTGTGAATGTTGTAATGTGTTGGTTTCGTGCCTGGTGGTGTGAATGGTCTTGTGTGTATCATGTATGAAAGGTGTGTGAATGGCCTGTAAAGCGGTTGGTGCCTTGTCATGGCTTTACAGCTCACGAGCTGCGAGTCACTGGTTCAGTTTTTTGTCCTTTCAATTATTGACAGCGCATTTCATTTTTGTGAAATCTCTTGTTAATAACATTTTATATACTGAACCATCACTCGCCCTCGTGCCAAATCCAACCAGTATGTGTGTGTGCTTGAGGAATAGATGGCTGTGCAGTAATCTTTGTCTTTTTGGTCTCTGTGCCAAGGTGTACATTTCATCTAAGAAAAACCTACCAACTGTAGATATTGTCGTAAACTAAACACCCATGGGAGTACATGGTGATGTCTCTCTTGTGGATCCCAACAAGTTATCTTACCCACAATGTCCTGCAAACCTCAAAATGTGACTGTCCCATTTGCCTTGCATTATTGTGCTCAAATTTTCACGCTGCAGAAAGTAACAAATTTCCAACCCCCAGCATTTCTCCAAGTATCCCAATAGAAATGGTACCTCACTTGTGTGGGTGGGCCAAGTACCCGCGGCAGGGAAGGGCCCAAAACCTATCGAGGCGACATCAAAATTACCTATCACAAACCAACCTGGTTTTGCAAGGGGGGTCCCATGAGTTTTTGGCCCGGGGCTCGGCGGCCATCTAGGGAAACCTACCAAACCCACACATTTCTGGAAACTAGACACCCGGGGGAGTCCAGCGAGGTATGGCTTGCGTGGGTCCCCCAACATTCTCCTACCCAGAATCCCCTGCAAACCTCAAATTTCGCTGGAAAAAAACAAATCCCTTTTTTCTCAAATTTCTGTGTGGGAAAGTTCTGGAATCTGCGTGGATCCACAAATTTCCTCCCACCCAGCGTTCCCCCAGGTCTCCCGATAAAAATGGTACCTCAATTGTGTGGGTAGGCATAGTGGCTGCAACAGGAAATGGCCTAAATCGTACTGTGGAGACTTCAAAATTACCTATAACAAAACTACCTGGTTTTTGGGGTGGGGGCACCTGGGGTTTTGGCCCCGGCGGCCATCTTGGGAAAGTACCAAACCCAAACATTTCTGAAAACTAGACACCCGGGGGAGTCCAATGAGGTATGGCTTGCGTGGATTCCCCCAACGTTTTCCTACCCAGAATGCCATGCAAACCTCAAATTTAGCTGAAAAAAACACATTTTCCACATATTTTTGCAAGGAATCACCGTGGCGGCACAAATGTCCTACCCCACAGCGTTCTCCTTAGTGTCCCGAGTAAAATGATACCTCACTTGTGTGGGTGTCCAATGCAGAATTGGCTAAAAACGTATTTTAAAAAAAATGTAGCGCTTAGAATTCTCGGTGCTATACCCTTATTCCCTATGTTTTGGGCTCTTCCCAGTCACAGGCCCTTGCCCCACCCACACAAGTGAGGTATCATTTTACTCGGGAGACTCAGGGAAACGCTGTGGGGTAGGACATTTGTGCCGGCACGGTGATTCCATGCAAAAATATGTGGAAAATGTGGTTTTGTCAGCTAAATTTGAGGTTTGCATGGCATTCTGGGTAGGAAAACGTTGGGGGATCCACGCAAGCCATACCTCATTGGACTCCCCCGGGTGTCTAGTTTTCAGAAATGTTTGGGTTTGGTACTTTCCCAAGATGGCCGCCGGGGCCAAAACGCCAGGTGCCCCCACCCCAAAAACCAGGTAGTTTTGTTATAGGTAATTTTGAAGTCTCCACAGTACGATTTGGGCCATTTCCTGTTGCAGCCACTATGCCTACCCACACAAGTGAGGTACCATTTTTATCGGGAGACCTGGGGGAACGCTGGGTGGGAGGAAATTTGTGGATCCACGCAGATTCCAGAACTTTCCCACACAGAAATTTGAGAAAAAAGTGATTTTTTCAGCGAAATTTGAGGTTTGCAGGGGATTCTGGGTAGGAGAATGTTGGGGGACCCACGCAAGCCAAACCTCGTTGGACTCCCGCGGGTGTCTAGTTTCCAGAAATGTGTGGGTTGTGGGTTTGGTAGGTTTCCCTAGATGGCCGCCGAGCCCCGGGCCAAAAACTCATGGGACCCCCCTTGCAAAACCAGGTTGGTTTGTGATAGGTAATTTTGATGTCGCCTCAATAGGTTTTGGGCCCTTCCCTGCTGCGGGTCCTTGACCCACCCACGCGAGTGAGGTACCATTTTTATCGGAAGACTTTGGGGAACGCGGGGGGGGTGGAATTTTGTGGATCCACGCAGATTCCAGGACTTTCCACCACAGAAATGTGAAGATGTGTTTTTTTTTGGCAATTTTTTAGGTTTGCAAGGGATTCTGGGAAACAGAACCTGGTGAGAGGCAGTCAAGTCACCCCATCCTGGATTCCCCTGGGTGTCTACTTTTCAAAAATGTATAGGTTTGCGAGGTTTCCCTAGGTGTCGGCAGAGCTATGGTTCAAAAACTACAGCTAGGCACTTTGCAAAAAAAAAAGGGTCATTTTTCACTGTGAAAATGTGGTGTGTCCACGTTGCGTTTTGCGCCGTTTCCTATCGCGGCCACTAGGCCTACCCACACAAGTGAGGTACCATTTTTCTCGGAAGACTTTGGGGAACGCGAGGTGGGTGGAATTCTGTGGATCCACGTAGATTCCAGAACTTTCCACCACAGAAATGTGAAGAAAATGTATTTTTTTTGTCAATGTTTTAGGTTTGCAAGCAATTCTGGGTAACCGAACCAGGTGAGAGCCAGTCAAGTCACCCCATCCTGGATTCCCCTGGGTGTCTAGTTTTAAAAAATGTATAGGTTTGCTAGGTTTCCCTAGGTGCCGGCAGAGCTAGGGTTCAAAAACTACAGCTAGGCACTTTGCAAAAAGGGTCATTTTTCATTGTGAAAATGTGGTGTGTCCACGTTGCGTTTTGAGCCGTTTCCTGTCGTCGGCACTAGGCCTACCCACACAAGTGAGGTACCATATTTATTGGGAGAGTTAGGGTAACACGGAATTGTGGAGCACCTGTTATTACCTATTGACTTTCGATCCATTTCTGCCTTCCAAATGAAAGACAATGTGTAAAAAAGTAGTCATTTTGAAAAATGACCTATAATTCTCATGCTAGTATGGGTACTCCCAATGTCGGAAATGTGCAAATATCTACTGTTTCTAAACTCTATATTTTGTTCCCATTTCAGAAATACATAGGTGTCTTTCCTACCGATTTTTCCATGTATACATTTTCCCAGAATAATTGCTATATACCCGGTGCATAATAAAAAACAATTGCAAGACGCTGCTCAGTTATTGGCTCTGGGTTCGTCGGGTTCTTGGTGAACCTACAAGTCCTATATATCCCCACAACCAGAAAGGTCCAGCGGATGTAACGGTATATTGCTTTCAAACAGCTGTCATAATTAGAAGAAGTTACAGGTGAAAACGTTGACACAAATGGCTGTTTTTTTCCAACTAATTTTCAATTTTTCCTATATTTAACTGTTAATTTCTATAAAGAAACCTTGAAGGATCTACACAAATGACCCCTTGCTGAATTCAGAATTTTGTCTACGTTTCTAAAATGTATAGCGTTCCAGGATCCATTATTGCTTTCATACCCATTTCTACCATTAACTGGAAGGAGGTTGAAAGCACAAAAATAGCAACAAAAAAAGGCTATGTCCAAGAAAAATGCCAAAACGGTGTAAAATCTTTTGGTTTTCTGACAAAAGTCTGCTTGTCCCTGAAAGCTGGGAAGATGGTGATTTCAGCACCACAACCCCTTTTTAATACCATTTGCAGGGAAAAAACCAGACGCTTTCATCTGTACCCCTTTTTTCCATTTGTCTAAAAGAAACTACAATTTAGCTGTATTTTGGCTAATTTCTGGGTCCCCTCCAGGGGAATACACAAACCCTGGGTACCTTTAGAATCCCCATGATGTTGGAAAAAAAGGACGCAAATTTGGCGTGGATACCTTATGTGGTCAAAAAGTTACAGGGGCCTAATCGCGAACTACCCCAAATAGCCAAAAAAAGGCTTAGCACAGGGGGGGGGGGAGGCCTAGCAGCGAAGGGGTTAATGTAGCTCCCGTGAGCATGTTGATATTTATGAAAAATGGAAGAGGGTGCACATGGCCCCCTCCAAGGGCTTATTTATGCCCCGGGGACCACCGCCTCTCCCGGGCTCTGAATAAAACAAGCATTTGCAATGCAATAGGTCTCGCATTCACTTGAGTTTCAGCTACTGGCATTGTAAATGACAATGCCTTTTATTTATGTTTTGGGTTTTATAACATAAATAAAAGGCATTGTCATTTACAATACTAATAGCTTAAACTCTCGCCAATGTGAGACCTATTGCATTGCAATAAAGGGCCTTCTCGACCGCTTATTAGATTGTAAATATCAGAGGAAGAGACTGGCCTGGCCTGGCATGTCTTCAAAGTAGTGATTAATAGTGCAGTGAAAAAGATGTGCAAGTGTTGTAAATTACAAAGACAAAGTGTGAAGTGAGAGTTACATATGATCCGAGCCTTAAACACTAACAAAGCGCTCCAACACCTTTCGCTCTGTGATTACACTGTAGCGGCTCAGGAGGAAGAGCGGGAGCTATTTCCTGCCCGATCTGTGATTTGAGTGTGCAGTGTGGCATTGCGTAATGTCATTGCTATCTTTGGCCTAATAAAAACACTCCAGTTGTAGTAGGGCCCTAGCTTCACCTCCTGGTGCAGGGCGGGCTGTGATTTATGGCAGGCATTGAGGGAGGGAGGGATGGTTGCAGCTCCGGCCTCGTACAGTGCCCCTGCTATTACTAGTGAGCGAGAGGTGCTGAGGTGGTGGTATTGGTGGTTTTGGTGGTGGTGGTGGTATTGGTGGTGGTACTGGTATTAGTGGTGGTGGGGTATTGGTGGTGATGGTATTGGTGGTGGTGGTATTGGTGGTGGTGGTATTAGTGGTGGTATTGGTGGTGGTGGTATTGGTGGGGGTGGTGGTATTATTGGTGGTGGTATTGGTGGTGGTTGCATTAGTGGTGGTGGTGCTGGCAGTATTGGTGGTGGTGGTATTGGTGGTGGTGGTATTGGTGGTACTGGTATTAGTGGTGGTATTGGTGGTGGTATTGGTGGTACTGGTATTGGTGGTGGTGATATTGATGGTGGTGGTGGTATTAATGGTGGTGGTGGTATTGGTGGTGGTGGTATTGGTGGTGGTGGTGGTATTGGTGGTATTGGTGGTGATGGTGGTATTGGTGGTGATGGTGGTGGTATTGGCGGTGGTATTAGTGGTGGTATTGGTGGTGGTGGATTGGTGGTGGTATTGGTATTGGTAGTGGTGGTGGTGTGGTATTGGCGGTGGTATTGGTGGTGTTGGTATTGGTGGAGGGGGTGGTATTGATGGTGGTAGTGGTACTGAGTGGTGGTGGCATTGGTGGTGGTGGTATTGGTGGTGGTGGTGGTATTGGTGGTGGTGGTGGTGGTACTGGTGGTGGTGGTAGCATTGGTGTTGGTGTTATTGGTGGTGGTGGTGTTATATGGTAGTGTTATAGGTGGTGGTAGTGTTATAGGTGGTGGTAGTGGTATTGGTGGTGGAATTGGTGGTGGTGGTGGTGGTGGTGGTATTGGTGGTGGTGGTATTGGCGGTGGTGGTATTGGTGGAGGAACTGGTCGAGGTGGTGGAATTGGTGGAGGTGGTGGTATTGGTGGTGGTGTTGTTGTTGTTAATAAAACAGGCTTTTGAAAACAACCCGTCAGGTGGCTTTAGTACAGATGACATGTAACACAGATGTGCTGTTGTTAGCTTCAGCCCATTAGCACAGGAGTATGTGCTACCTGAAATTCACATGACTTAATTCGCTAATCATTTCTAGATCCATTTTACTGGGGGGGGTTGAAACAGACACGAGATAATGCCGGGTTAAAGTGATTGAAAGCAGGCGCCCGTGTTACGGGGCGGCCGTGCTGCTTAAATCAACACAAGCGGTTTCAGCTGAAGCAGCGCATGTCCGGCCTGCAGTAAGAGAAACTCAATAAAGTAAATAGTGCTTACAGACTAAATAACAGGTCCCGTGTAGCAACTGAAGTAAAAGGGCCAGTCGCCATGGGAGGGTACAAATGAAGACAAGGTCATACTAAGGAGGGACTAACAAGCCCATTATTGAATCTGAAGGCAGCATTTACGAAAGACAATGACACAAGCCAATGAAAAATATGGGAGGAGAGTGGGCGCGGCTTCTCTCCCATACTCTACTACAGCAGTCTCGCAGAGCGAACAATGCATACGCGCTGCCGCTAGGCTAGACCTAAATATTGTAGTGGGGAGCTTTGTGGACGCAGGGGACCTTCTCGTGGCCAACTACTTTTTTTTTTTTTTTAATTAAGGAGGGGTGCCACGCGACCCCCCCCTCCCAGGCCACATACGGCCCCTGGGACCACCACCTTCCTGGGGTCTGCCCGTGCACAAGAAAGGACTCCACCCCCTTCTGGAACCATATATGGCCCTGAGGTTTGCCACCCCCCCGGGCAGGCTCCTGCCAACTCCTGAGGTGCCCACCGTCGAGAGATAGCGGTTTGCTTTTGCTTGGCGGGAGCTCAGACAGCTCCCGCCAACAAAAAGCAAACACTCCACTTCCAGCAAGCTGGAGTTGTCAAAGTTCTCCTGCTTTTTGGGAGCTGAGTTTTGCCCAAAAGAAATAAAACTATTGCTCTTGCATGCAGGGAGCTGTATTTCCAGCAGTTCCCAGAGTGAAAGAGCAATGCTGGCTCGTGCAGGAGGCGGGGAGCCGGCCGGGACAGCGGGAGCCATTGAGGCTTCCCCCACGGTCCCAAAGCACACTGGGTGCCATGGGTGAGCTCCCGGGCACCAAGGGAGTCTTAGCCGGGACCAGGGGGATGGGGTCATGGGGCACATCGCCCCCATTCAATTGTGGCCAGGCCCAGGGGGTGGGGTCCTCGGGCCAAAATCGGCCCAGGGAGAGGGGGGGGGGGCTTACGGCCTCACTCCTCCATTAAATTTTGTCCGGGCCCAGGGGCTGAAATCGGCCCATGGAGGGGGTGCCACATGGCCCCTCTTCCCGTATAACTTAGTAATATGCAAAGGTCTTCTTGCCTTTTCGCATATTGATGTACAGCTTAACAAAAA
Source organism: Calotriton arnoldi (assembly GCA_963921515.1). Taxonomy (NCBI): domain Eukaryota; kingdom Metazoa; phylum Chordata; class Amphibia; order Caudata; family Salamandridae; genus Calotriton; species Calotriton arnoldi. Next base: position 826,536 of record CAWUFW010008400.1, read on the forward strand.
GCCCCAAGCGCGTTTCCAGATGATTTAGATCACACGTTATAGATGCAGAGGAATGCGAGAACATCTTCACTAAACAAAGAATCACTTCATTTAGTAAAGAGTAAGTACCCGTTACGTGGCGATACACCTTTTTGCAGTCTCGTCGTCTTCTCTTGATGAGGATTCACGTTATCACAGATTTGTGGATGAAGACGTTTGAGGAACAATCACATTGCAGAAATTACATGCACATAAGTTCACTGGAAACATTACCCCGTGGTCCTTTACGCAGATGTAGTGCAGAATATGTATGAGACATTTATCTAACGAGGTAGCACCTACGGATTATCCAGATGAAAGTACTCCAGTTGGGTAGACGTTTTCGGCAATTAAACAGAAATTAAACTTCACCAGGAATCACTTACAAATATAAACATAGCCGGTGCCCTAGTTGAAAATCCATTTGGGTAAAGCACAAACGTTCATAACTTCTTGGGTTATCAAATGTGTTTCCTCTCATATTCCACGCTGGAAAACAATCAGAAATCCTTAATTCAGGTGTCTGCATCGCTGACCTAATTGAGTGCAATCTGATCTGAGGTGACTGTGACAAGCGGTTTCTTTCTCGTCATGTCCTGGTGAGAGCAGAGTCCATGGTTCTTAGTTTTAAATACTGTAAGTATGCATATACCCAAAATCCATTGCGCCACTCTCACACCCACTCACAGACACACACAGGCACTCACACACTAACTCACAGACCCACACATCAACTCACAGACCCATAGCGCCACTCACAGACCCATAGCGCCACTCACAAACCCAGTCATAGACCCACACAGGCACTCACACACCCACTCACATACCCATACAGCGCTCTCACACGCCCGTACAGCCACTCAAAGACCCATAAAGCCACTCATACACCCATTCACCAACCTATACAGCCACTCACACACTCATTTTCAAAGTTTATAGGTTACAGTTAGGAAATACAATTTAAAAAAAAGTAGAAATTCACAGAAAAAAAAACAAAGATTACAAGGATGTTTTAGTTAGGAGATAGAATTTTTTTAAAATAGAAATTCACTGAAAAAACCACAGCTTTCAGGGACGTTATAGTTAGGCTCAGATTTCATTCATACAAAACCATAGAAATTCAGCAGTTATAGTTACCTGCGCTAACTATAACTTACGCTCCCGCGATGCACTGCTTATGATCTCACCTATTACATCACTCATGACATGGTCAGTGACATCACTGCTGACATCTCAATTTCACATCATTTTAATTAGCAGGAAGAAAGTGCCACAAAGACTCCAACTTCCTCTTCCTGTACAGAATGCTCCTTTCAGTGCTTTGTCCATCTACTGGTCACTTTTTATGTGGATTTCGAAATGAAAGGATCACCTTTTGTCGCATTTCCTGCTGCATAAACCATTGGATTTTTAGGACTTTGTTTTAAATTGTAACATCTCAACAAGTTAAAAAAAACATTTGAATAAGGGTATTGTTTGATAGAGGGCCTCCACCAGTATAGATTTGTACCTTTTATTCAATTTTTAAATTTGATTGCGATTGTGGTGGGTGGCCTGGAGCTCCAGTAGAGGCCTATTTTTTAAATTCAATTTTTAGCTTTTATAAGGAAAAAAGGTTGCACAGTTAAGTACTTTTTCTCCCATTTTGTGACATTTACACTATTTATTTTATCATGTGGCCTAGTCTGCCCAAGGGCCATCCAGCCAGTACTAGGCATTGGGTGTGATAAAAACAACTGTTTCGGTGGTAGATGTTTAAAAAAACAAAAAAACATCTATGATTTAGGGACGGCATTGGATTAAATGCAAAATGTGTTTTTTTGTATTTCATGTTTTTTTCTGCAAAAAAGTATTTTGGTGGGGTAATGTTTTGATGACTTGGGAGGATGTGTGTTGTTGGAAAAAGTTTATAGCGTCTCAATTTTTATTTTTTAGCATTGCTGAATTAATGGTAGAGTTTTCTTTCTTGTTGAGTCAATGTCCACAGGCCTTCATGTGTTCTTTCTTGTCCATGCCTTCTTGCTTGTCGTTGTTTAAACATGTGGCAGGCGACCATTTTGTGTAACCAGCCAGTGTGCTGTTGCTATAGGCCTGTATGTGTTCTTTGATGTCCATGCCTTTATGCTTGTTGTTGTTTGAACATGTGGCTGGTGGCCATTTTGTGTTACTAGCCAGTGTGCTTTGCCCTCAGCTCTGCATGTGTTCTTTGTTCTACATGCCTTCTATCTTGTTGTGTGAACATGTGGCTGGCGACCTTTTGCGTAGCCAGCCAGTGTGTGACACTAATAGAAGAGGGCTATGCCTTTTTGTTTTTTGTTCATTTTTTCACTATTTTCCCTGATATCAGTTTAATATGCTTGAGGATTATTGTAGTATGTATATACAGTGTTTCTATAATTATATGCATGTTTTTGCATTTTCCCCTGCACCTCTTTGCCTCTCAAAGGATTTTTCATAGAACCTAGTGAGACACCAGCAATTACTTTTTTAACATTATTTGATTTTTCCCTGCACCCCTCCCTGCGATATGTCACCAGCATTCATCAACTTCAAATTACTTTATTTCAGCCACCAGGCCTATAAAAGTGGGAGCATTAAAAAGCATACAATTAATAATACATTCTTATAACATCATCAATAAATCAATTCCAAAGCTAAAATATATACAGTTGTGCAAGCATGGTTTAAAAAGTAATCAATTCATTCATATTTAAATTCACAGCTTAACTAAAAGATATAAAAATATGACTCCTTATTTATAGAAGGAAATGCCATTGTGTCAGATAATTAGTAAGAAAGGTCGAAGAGTGCAAGATAATAGTGCACTAAAATGAGATCAAGTGACATGGCGATATAAGGCTTTACTATGAATCACTCGCATTGCGCCCAGAAACTTAGAGATGGAAATGGCTAGAACTGGGTGGGAATCCGATCTGAGGATACATAGAGCCTCTTGGTGGATGCGTACTCAAGTAGTCTGCATGCCGGTGCAAACCAGGTGTGGCAAGGTGATGCACAGCCTAGACAGACAAGCAATATGTGGGAGATACTCTCTTTTGCAAGATTACAGGTGGAACAACGAGTGTCTCTTTGCCAACCCATCCAGAAGGTAACATCCTTAATGGTATGGTGGCATGCAAAACTGAAAGCATAGTTTCCTATGTAAAGGAGAAGTCACAAGATCCCAAAATGGTTCAAACCCGCTTGCAGACTTGATATCAATGAATTAACTTGTCAATCTAGAGCTAACGGCTCTCTGTGATTCCTCAGCCATCACAAAAGCCCAATATTACTTTTTCAGTGCAGCCTTCGGTGGGAAAGCAGTTGTGGCCGGAAGTCCCATAAATCGTGCAGCCCTAGAGAGCACAGTTGACTTCAAATTCCTAAACTAAGGGATTTTGCTAAAATGATCGGCCATCACAACATCCTTCACACTATCAACTTAATGAGCGAGTTTGGGGGTGGTCCAAAGGCGTCTCCAGAAAAGCCGGGCCATAAACGGATTTTACTTGCCGCCCCTGTAACCCCCAAATCACCAAGCAATGGGTACAGTGGAGTGCTGGGCGGAAGGGGGATGAGGTTTCTAAGGAATCCGCTCTCATCTCTTATCAGATCCTCATATTTGGAGTACCCCACAGTTCTGCACCATATAATACTGAATTAAAAGCCTTTGCCTCATAAATCTTCAAAGCCACTGCAGTCATGGTGCCGAGCACGGAGTCTGAACTGGATTTGTCTCAGCCACAAAGTACCCAACTGCCACAGGAAACTGAGTAAAGTGGACAACAGGAGCCCCAGCTAGCAACAGTTCTTCCTGAAGGAGGATCAGAACAGGAGGTTGAGCTTCCTCCTGAGCAAGATGTAGTTCTTGAACCACTGGCTTCACAATCTACAGCAAGAAAAAGAAAGGTTACTCTACCATCTTGTCCAAGCTTCCCTTCTGCTGATTTGGACATGGATTGCACCCTGGCCGAGTGCAAGACCCAAGAGAAACAAGGTAAAAGAAAAGTTCCTGAAAGCCTTAGTATTATGGAAAAGTGATGAAGACGAGCCAGTGATTATCAGTATGAAGGGTGGCTCAGAGAACACCGAGCTGACCCTTTGTATTCAACCTACTCAGAGGGATGTGGCACTGGTTTCACCTCCAGCTTCCATATTTGTAAGGCCCCCGCTAAGACATGCATCCACCACTACCTCAGTCAAAGTACAAACTGCAGAGCGGCAAATGAAAAACCCACCTACAACCAGTTCTTTAGGCATTGGCACACTAAAAAGGTTATCCTCCCCAGTTTGGGACTTCTTTACAATCAGCAAGCAAGAGGATAACATTGCCATATGCTCCATTTGCCACGCAAGGGTTCTTCGAGGAAAGCCAGGTTCATACTATGGTAATGGAGGCCTAACGTCCCATATGAAACAATTTTTTTTTTTTTTTTAAATCACACAATCCGATGGGAGGAGAACTTTAAGAAGGTAGTTGGTGGTGGTGATTAGAGAGGGGAAGGGCTTATGATTATAGAAGGAGGTCTTGAGGAAGTACAGGATGACAGCTTTATATGAAGCAGCCCTGTCCCCTGCAGTGTGCCAGCATTGCCAGCATTACCAGCATCAGCAACCTCCAAATGGCGCAAGACTCAGGTGTAGACACCATCATATACAGTGATTCTCCTAAGACGCACATTGAATCTACCACCTCCTGATTTTCACAATCAGTCGCTTGCGACAGTGGCACGACAAAAGAAAAACATCCAAGCTATTATCATGGGCATGTTTAGGCAGGAGGAACCCTACGAATGCCACTATCCAACAGCACATTTGTACAGTGTGAAGCTGGCTAAAATGTTAGGGCTACACCTCCTCCCTTTTTCTTTAAGGCAAGAGTAGGATTTTTAGAATTTGTGGAGACCATCTGCCCAACATGGAAGGGTCCCTGCTGGACCTATTTTGCCAGAGCTGCTGTCCCACCACACCATCATGATCAGCTGCAATTGGTTGGCCAAGCTATGCAGTAGAGTGCTGTTCACACTGTCCACCTGACGACAAACATGCGGACCAGTTGTCAAGCAGCTGATTAATGTGCATTACTGCACACTAGATCTCATTTGTGAGGGTTAGGCAACAGTTATCTGTAGGCCTCAGCGCTGGAGAAAGTTTTCAGGCCATTCGGCAGCATGCAATGGTAGCCATACAGAAATTCGGCGGTGGTCGGAGCGGAATCACCAAGGTAATCCCGCAGTACCTGGCTCTTTGACGAATGTGTGACTACAAGACGGCACCACCTGCACCAACCGCATGACCCTTGGAAAAACATACTAGAGGAAAATCTTCTGGAGAAAAAAACCAAGACAGGTGAGAGCATTAGGCCTCACGAGTGTGCATGGTATGTGTGCACAAGACAAAGCAGAGATACTAAAAAGACAGCCCTGACGAAGGCCCCAGACCTGATTGGGCTCCTAGAGAGGGCCGAAACATGTTGGCACAGAAACAAGGGTATAATTGAATAATTGAATTCAATAGAACCCTAAAAACTGATGTTTTTATCTATACCCCAGGTACCCTCACAATAAAGTAAGTCTTTGGGTATACCTTGAGGTATTTTTAAAGTATCACTCTTCGGGATTCCTGCTTATTCAGTTTTGCTTTATGTAAGGACTCCTGTTCCATCTATGGTTGAGTCCGCCCAGGTAGTACCATCTTACCCGGGTGTGGATAGGCGCCAATGATGAAGCATGTCACGATAAGTGAGTGAGGCATCTACTCCAATATCTTTGGATATCCCAAACTTGTAGGACAGAGCAGAGACAAAATCTAACATCCACATCCTGACATAACAGGAAATCTGAAGTTTCCTTGGTAGAAGTTTTATTTCATCAGTTGCTTGTGTGTGTAAACATCGACAGCGGGAGAGTGCAACTGATCTGACTTTCTCTCGCTCTCCATAGTGATAACGAGCCATACAGAAATCCCATACAGCTGCAAACATCTTAGAAGACTTTAACAGCAAGGTGTTTGAATGGCTTTGAACCACAGGTCTTAGAATTGGATTTGTTGTCATGGACAATGTCAATAATATAGTCAAGGCCATAGCCGATGTGGATATTTCAGGGTCCTGTGTTTGGCGCATTGCATCAACCTGATTATGCAGGACTTTCTAAAAAAAAGAAGACAAACATACTGGCCTCCTGCTTCTTTTAAAGCCTGGAAGCAGTTGAGGATCATTCAGCATGCTAAAAGAGTACTGGCTAAATCCCTCATACAGAAAGTGCCAACACGCTGGAACTCGACCTACCACATGTTGTAATGTCTGTTTGCGCAGTACAGACCGATCACCAACTATATCCTCAAAGAGTAGGGGATGCAACTGGGAAAAGCATGACCATGGAGATGGACATATGGGGGCTAGTCAAATGCCTGACACCTGACTTCCTTTTGAGGTTTTCACACACAAAGTCAGCAAGGAGAAAAGTTCCATGAGTCAGGCAATCCCGTTGTTGCATATGCTACAGGACCAGTTAAAAAGGTGTCCCAAAGGTTTGCCGGTGTGAACAAAGAAGCATAAGAGTTGGTTCTGAGCATTCCTTCACTTTGCTGTTATTAAAAGGCACTCAGCAAAGGAGGGGCTCTGCACTCTGCACTGGCTCCCTATTAGGAAGCGAATCTCCTTTAAAGCCCTGTGTACGGTTCACAAGGCCCTGCATAATAAAGGTTCGTAGCAGCTGAAAACCATGTTTAAATGGTATATGCCTGGGAGGGCTCGGAGATCTTCCTCCCAGAGAAAATTGATCATCCCTAGAGTCCGCAAAGCCAGATGGGGCGGCCGTTCCTTCTCGGTGGCAGCTGCAAAACTTTGGAATACTCTATCCTCCTCGATTTCCCAGGTAGAATCACTTCCAGTGTTAAAAAATCTGCTGAAGACTTGGCTTTTCTCAGTTTAGCCAGCAGCCCGTCATTCTCCTCTCTTCTTCTCTACCGCCCAGCGCATTGGCACCTTTGGGTATTAGTGCGCTTTATAAATCCTCATCCTATACTATCCTATTACAAAGCTGCAAAGAGAGATCATGTCCTCCAAAGAGTACATCTGTGAGGCAGTACTTGATCCACGGTACAAAAAAATACATGCCACTATCATTCCTTTTTCAGAAGGGATGTTTCACAGTACAAGACATGGATTGTTGACCAAGCAAGAGACCTGGAAGAAGAATGGCTGGAAGTTAGAGTCCCAGACAGAGGTTCTGGTGTGCAGCCTTCAACCTCCAGAAAAAGCAGTGCTGTTGTCTTACAGCAGCCAGCAACAGCACAAGCAACAGAAGAATCGGACCAAACCTCTGCAAGGGCTTGGTTTCAAGCAGCAGGGCTAAAGACAAGTGCAGAGATGAAGGCAACAGAGGTCGAGAAAGCGGCAGCACCAATTACCATTCAGAGGATGGTCCAAGACTATCTGGATGACTCAAAAGAGGTCTACTTGGATCAAAACCCATTGGTCTATTGGTAAGGGAAGATGTGCCAATGGTCAGAGCTCAGTAAGCTGGCAATAAAGTACCTGGCCAGCAGCCAGTGTGTCTTCGGAGTGTGTGTTTAGTACAGCTGGCACAGTAGTCACAGTCAGAAGGATCAGTCCCTTGCCGCAAAACGTGGAGAGATAGACCATGAATAAAATAAACCAACACTTCATACCACAAGATTATACTGTCCCTGAAAGAAAACAGGAGATTAGGATGAGGACAATTGGTCAGATTCCAGTGTGTTAGGTGATGAACTTCTGGGCTAGCTCCTTGAGTCGGAGGATGAACTATACTTCCCTGACTGAGTAGGACACAACAGAACTTTCATCACCGAACTACTTTGCAAAAAAAAAAAATATAGATATAGAAAAACATTTATATATTTGGTGTCTGACTTATGCAGCCCGCATTTATTCACATGTATGGACTGGAGTGGAGTTCGACTAGTGTGCACAGAAGCCTCCCCATTCGCTTAAAGTACATAAAGAAAATGCCTTTTCTTCATTCCCTAGCTCGACTGCCCCAGTTAAGATCATTAATTTACAAGACTGCCATTGTTTGTTGCCTCATTGGGAAATGGAGATACAATAGACAAATGTGCACCACCAGCTTGTTGGAAAAAGTAATAAACTATTGATCATCAATGAGTGATATTATATTGAGTGAGTGATGATGATGATTTGTGTGGTGGCAGTGAGAGTGTTGTTCAATTAATTTTGTAAACTTGATTTGCAATTGTTGCGGCTCAATTGGTCATTGTGCCTGAATGAGTGCACCTTTCACACTTCGTTAGAATTACTTACATGGTCCACCCCTTGCTGGACTTTTTTTCCAGGTTCTTCAGAGACCAGACCAGTCACTTTAGTTAACAAAACTATACAAAAATGCTCAAATTCTACATTTCTTTTGCTTTTCTTGTTCATCAACACCACTACAATTATGAACAATGCACATCAATGAATCAATTTGAACGTTATTTCGGCATTTGTGCCTTAAAAGTTCTCATATACAAGATCTGTAGAAGCGAACACAAGAAAGTACCGCCATGATGGAACAATTACATGAGAGAATAATAAAAGTTCATATACATTTACAGATGTGCTAAAAAGAGTAAAAATCCGTACAAAGTATTTAAAAAGTTATAGACCATTGCAAGTTAAGAAGGGAATATTTACAAGGGAATAAAAACAGCTGGAAAATTGCAGGCCTATGTTATACACAGTAAAATCTCATTCTTTAAAAATAGAAAAGAAAGTGCTTACATATTATCTGTGCAACGCATTGATCCAGGGCTCTTTGTAGCCCAATTCTATAACTTTAGAATTATGGGGAATTATAGGCTGGACTCCTTATGTCACAAACAATAGTGTAGTAGAAAGGGGTCAGCCCACTTCATGGGCTATCTACGAGTACCTTTCTTCTAATGCCCCACATACTACCAAGAAACTTAGCAACTGCACAGGCAAAGAGTGACATAGTGTCTGATTTAAGAATACGCAAGTCGACCCGGTAATTCCGTGTGCCCATTTTGCAACAGATCGGTTTAATCCATTTTAATCTAGGGCGCACGTAAGCCAGACAAGCAAACATCACGTGTGCCACAGATCCTGAGGAGGCCATGCAGCTAGGACAATTGCTTAATGTCGGGTTTTGCTATGCCATTTAGCCACTAGATCATTCAGGGAATGGTGCCGAACCTAAATTGTATGCATAGTTTCCTGTCAAGGGGTGTTTGGATTGAATCAAGATAAGATTCCAGGAAGCTAACCTGTTTGTGAAACATGAATTCTTTTGTAAGTTTCCCCGATCACTCCTGCAGTCATCAATTTGAGCAACCCAGTTCCATCATTGCCCCTTAACTGTGTTTTTTTTTTTTAAGCAAAGATAAGTCAAACTTTTCCCAAGCTTCCCCAAGCCCTATATCTGAAAGGAGTCTCCTTATGTTATTTAACCACCCAATTTTATTGGCAGTGTCTAGGCGGGTGACCTCCGCAAGGTCTTTAGCATATGCAGCAATTCCGGAGTCCTCCGGATTGTGGCCCAAAATACCAGTGGCCAGAGTTTGGCTATATCAGTGATAGCGCTTTGCCCCAGATCTAGCATTAAAGGGTGGAGTGCTCTGGGGCAACATCACTAGACTAATTAAGAATTTGTGCTCCGACCTGCTAAGTTCCTCTATCTTATCGAAGCCCCACAGTTAAGGCCCATAGAGCGCGGATCTAACTGCTTTTAGGTCATAGACCTGCAGGGCAGCAGCAACTGGTCTGCTGAAAGAGAAGTGGTGTTCTTTCCTCAGAGCCCCAGTAATCTGCTTGCGTTTCAGTGCCATTTTCGAAATGTGGGGTTTCCAGTGCATTTTCTCGGACAGTTTTATGCCATGGTAGTCAAAAGTGCTAAATCTTTCCAAAGGAGCTTCTCCCAAAGCTGGCCTACCTCTATAGGACTTATGGGGGGTTAAAGGCAATGAATTTAGTTTTTAACACATTTATATTGAGACCCTGTGTATCACAGAAGAGTTTGAATCTATTTAACTATAGTTGTAGCCCACCGGGGTTTTGGACACCAACAGGGTGTTATCTGCAAATAATAAATTCACTACCTTTTCCCCGCAGAGAGATGGAGCATCGGAGGGCTCCTGCGATAGGAAACTTACAACTTCGTTCATGTAAAGGGAGAAAAGCGTAGGTGCCAGAAAGCATCCCCGGCGAACTCCCCTACTGACAGGGATGCGCTCTGTAAGTTGTCCCTGCAGTCCCCACCTCACCCGGGAAAAGTTGTTGTCATGAAGTTGGCCTGGCAGTTCGGGCTGGACTGTTCCCATTGGGCGCAGGGTCAAGACTGATTTGCATATGGCTGGGTCCAAACTGGAATGGCATGGTGAGCAAAAAAACGATGGATTTAGGCCCAGAACTCTGTATTGGGGTGAATGTATGACATTGTTCTGCATTCTGTCCATCAATTGTTCTTTTTGCATGAAGTTGAACAACCAGATCAAGTACAGCAGGGGATATTCCCATGTCTTTGAGGACTTGCCACATCTTTTGTCTGGGCACTAAGTCAAAGGCAGTCTTTAAGTCGATGAAAGCTAAATATAGACCACCCTGACCGATGGTTACAACTTTCCAGTGAAGGAGAAGGAGGCGAAATCTATTGTCCCTGTCTTTTCTCTAAAGCCTGCTTGATATGGTGACAAGATAGCATTTTTGTCATCCCAAATCTGATTCTTTTGTAAAAGGGCTTGACTGAATACCTTTTGCACTACATCAATTAGGTTAATAGGCCTGTAGTAGCAGGGTTGCCCTCTGTCCCCTTTTTTGAATATTGGAACCACCTCAGCCCCTCACCAGGAGGCTGGGACCGGAGCACAGCTGGCTATAGCATTTGAGAGTAATAATATGTAATGAGCCCAGCTGGAGCCATCAGATAAAAATAAATCTACCGGAATGCCGTCTGGCCCTGGGGCTTTTGCCTGTATTATTCGATTGATCGAGCCCTCAATGTCACTTAAAGAAAATAAGTCATTATCCAGAATCACAGGTGAACAGGGAACATCTTTTGCTCTTCTTGTTCATCAACACCACTACAATTATGAACAATGCATATCACTTTAATGGGAAACAACATTCAGAGAAGAAGATACTCCGTCCATTTTGGCATTTATATACAGTATAGTTTTTCTTTTCTTAACAATCACAATTTTTAGAACTGTGTGGGTAACCCTAAATTTGTATTGTTCAAACCTAGGTGACAGAATAATTAGATAACTTGGGACTGTGGGGCTGAGGTACTGTTCGCAATGCATTTATTAGCTTAACTGTGTCATTCCTTCATTTTCTTCCACAATAGATTTGATAATGATGCGATGCTCATCGACCTCATGAATATTGTTTTTTTTTTTTTGTGAATCTGTTTTTATTGATTTTTCATATAAGTACAACATGACATTTATATTTGCATGCACTGTTGGGCGTTTCAGTTGTTGCATAACGCACAGTACATGAATGCTTATGCATTCTTAAAACACTTCCCAGGACCTTATAAAAGGCTGGGGATAGCAAGACTCGTATGCAGCTGCAGTTTGTCTCCAATAGGTAGGTAGGGGAAGGAGAAAGGGGGGAAGGAGAAAGGGGGGGAGAAAGGGGGGAGAAAGGGGGGAGAAAGGGGGGGAGAAAGGGGGGGAGAAAGGGGGGAGAAAGGGGGGAGAAGAGGGGACAAAGAGACATAACAGTCACTCCATATCTTACAGTCTTGAGTGTCCATTGAAACATGAATGTTGATACATTTCCACCTCAGCATGTTCGTGCACATGTAGCCGTGCATAGCGAGTGGTTGGACTGGCGCTCATATACGGTTAGGTATCAATAATAGATTTTCATCAAAACACAAAAGCCCTTTTAATTAAAAAAGGGGGGAACAAGAGGCTACTGGGTAAACAGGGTAAGCTGGCCTCCAACCAACATCTATCACACAACAAAAAGCTACCCTGTTCAGCAAATCTGATTCCTAATGCATAAAGAGGCACATTATGCCAATGATTTAGGTGGTGTTGGACATTACAAAAATTGTATGGACTGGCCTCACACACCACCAGGTGTCATGCTTCATATCAAACGTGGTTTTTAAAGGGCGAGGACAGCCGATGATGAAGCATGACACCTGGTGGTGTGTGAGGCCAGTCCATACAATTTTTGTAATGTCCAACACCACCTAAATCATTGGCATAATGTGCCTCTTATGCATTAGGAATCAGATTTGTGAACAGGGTAGCTTTTTGTTGTGCGATATCAATAATAGATTCACAGATAAATAACAAGGGGGAAAAGTAAAACTTTGCATATATTAACGGCAAAAAGGAAGAGGGGAGAAAGAAGAAAAATGCAATAAACGTGTGCAACTAAACATACAGCCCGACCCCCTCACCATTTCATGTACAGTGTTACATGTGATTCATATAATTAACAGCCACTAGCTGCCCCCATTTCCAAGATGCGCATTTATATAGCGTTTTCAGTCAGTATATGTCTGCCAGTAAAAGAGTGACGTGGTGTATACGCAGCTTCAGTCGGTACACATGTTAGTGACCTACGGCTTGTGCATCGGAAGGGTCTGCTGGCAGTGTGCCTGTATTGCTTTGTAATTCAGTGTAGATGGCGCCCCAGTATGTGGTGATAGGGATCTTACGCAGCCCCAGGGAAAGCGCATGTTCCTGGGGATGCGTGTCGGGCTCTCTAGTACTTGGGCCAATTCCTTATTGGTAAATTGGTGACCCAGATCTTGTTCCCACTTACGACGAAGGGTATCAAGGCTGATCGCTGCGTGAGTCCTGAGTGAGGCTGCAAACCAGTGTGTCAGGTGTCTACCCTGCCCCATGACGTGTAGGTACTGCATGGTGAGATGCATCTGTGGCTCTGCAGTGATGTCCCCCCATTTTGCCGTAAGTGAGGCCACCAGCCCGCGATGGGTGAGAAATTGCCCAGGCAGTAGTCCCTCTACGTCTACGAGCGTCGTGTATGGCGTGAGTGCCCCTTCATGGTATAAATCTCTGAGGGTGTGAATGCCTTTTACTTGCCATTCCCTGAGTGCAAGTGTTTCTAGTACCGCTTGCCCTTTGGGAGTTCCCTCCAAGGGTATCGCCGGCGCATAGGGGATCACACTGCGTGTTATGTATAGACTCCTACGGAAGCATTTGTAGGCCACAGCAAGTAGCAGAGGTTCTGGTGGTCGTGGTCGCGCCCCCGGGTGGAACAGTTTGATTATATGCTCCAGAGAGTAGGGCGGCTGCGTAGTTGCAGTGTCTGTACAATGCCGATCTGACAACCACCGCTGCAATCCATTGTAATTGAGAGGCTAGGTAGTAATGCTCAAAACAGGGAGCCGCCAGCCCGCCTTGGTCTGTCGGCAGGTACAGTTTTTCAGTGCCACCCTATGTCTGGCACTGCCCCAGATGAAGTCTCTGATCTGTTTCTCTAAGGCGGTGAAAAAGGAAGCTGGCATGTATAGTGGCAAATTCGTAAAATAGTATAGGAGCCGCAGGAGTATCACCATTTTAGTGAGTGCTATACTACCCGCCACAGCCAGTGGTAGCGTGCTCCAGAATCGCATTTGCGACTTAATGGACGTCACCGCTCTCCCTAGGTTCCCATCAAAAAGATCATTCGACTGACGGTAGATCTGAATTCCTAGGTAGCGGAACGTGTCAGGCTTCCACTGCACCAGTTTGCCACTCATGGTGAGGCCCGGGTCACGAAGCCCCTCTTTAAACAGGTAAAGGCAGGACTTATCCACATTTACTCTTAATCCGGAGAGCATAGCAAAACCCTCCAGTAGCGGGGCCAGCTGGACAGGAACGCAGGTAATATCCCTGACGTAAATGAGGAGATCATCCGCGTAGAGCGAAACCTGATGCGTAGCATGCCCCAAGGGTATCCCATCACCCAACTGGGTACGCAGCACCTCCGCCAGTGGCTCCATAGCGAGCGCAAACAGGAGCGGGGACAAAGGGCATCCCTGACGCGTACCCCTCTGTATAGGGAGGGAATCGGAGATGTATGGGCCCACTTTGACCCTGACGGTTGGGCCAGTGTAGAGAAGGCGCGTCAGTTGTGTGAAGGTTGGGCCAAGGTCGAACTTCTCAAGTACTGCAAACAGGCAAGGACACTCTAAAGAATCGAAGGCCTTCTCTAGGTCCAGCACGAGACACCCCGCTCTCGGCCACTCTCCCACCGCATATGTGGCCACCCTGTAAAAACGCCGCAGGTTGAGTGAGGTACTGCGGGCTGGCACAAAGCCATTCTGGTCTGCATGGACCAACCCTGGAACTGCCTGCGCCAACCTGTCTGCCAACACTTTCGCAAGTATTTTATAATCAGTGTTCAGCAGGGCCAGGGGTCTATAGGAGCCCATCTCCCCCGGATCTTTGCCTGGCTTCAGCAACAACACCAGGTGCGCCTCGCGCATGGAGGGCGGGAGCTGCTGAGAGTCCAATGCAGTGGTGAGTACAGTACCAAGACGCTGCACCAATGAGACGCGATACGCCTTATAATACTCCGCTGGTAGCCCATCCGGCCCTGGGGTCTTCCCGGACACTAAGGACTGTAAGGCTTCGCCAATCTCTTACAGCGAGATCTGCTCATTGAGCAACTCCCTGTGTTCCATGAATATTGTTGTTTTGTAGTGCATTTTTTTGTCACACGTTCCCAAACTCCCAGTTCCCAACCATTCATCAAACCCCTAACCCTCTTGACCCAGGCTGTGAGATATATTGATGTGTGACTTAGGAATTTACACCAAAAAAGAATCACACATTTGGTGAGGTAGATGTGGTGAAAGCGCCACCAACTCACTGCGGGAGCTTCTTACCTGAACAATAGCCCACGCCAGCCCCACTTACCCACCCAGACATGGAAGGGATAACATCATCATAATGCAGAGTCTTAGAACAATGTCTGTCCCACGATAGATAGTAGTAGTGTGCACTCTCTGGCCTGATACACCAAAGTGTAACTTTACCTTTGTGAAAATTCACTCTTGTAATTTAACTGAACTACCAGACACTTTACGATAACGAGTAGTAACCTTACGAGAAGTAACTAACAAGTACGACCCTCGGTCTAGGTCCACTCTCTCCCCGGAGCTCCGCTGTGCTGTCTCTTGCCTCCAGACCCCGACCTCCTCCTTGGGAGGTTCGAGGCTGCTGCCCGCTCCTGCGCCTGCTGCCCGCTCCAACTGGGACCAGACTGCCTGCAACCACCGTAACCTTTCTCAGCCGTTTTTTTCTTAATTTTTCCCTGTTGTGCCACGGTTATTGTGCCCATCTGTGTCTTGCTCTAATTCCACCACTGTTTTTATTTTCTCGTGCCTGCCTGTTTCTTTCGCCGCTGCTGCCCCTGCGGCCCCTCCCCCCCGGAATTGTGTAGGCGAGTAGGATCTGCTTCACATGGGTACCCCCACTTTTTGCTGATGCTTCACAGTTTTTCGACATTAGTCTGGCTGGGGCCCTGCTAATCAGAACCCCAGCCTAGCTGCTTCCTCTCTAAAATGGTTTCCATGTGCCTTAGGCACATCACTGATTGGAATCTGGAGTGCCCTTATAAGTCCCTAGTATATGGTATACTATGTACCCAGGGCATAGGTACCTCAGAGGCCTACCAGGGGCTGCAGCATGTATTATGCCACCCCTGGAAGGCCATCCAAACTGACACCACAGGTCTGCTTCTGCAGCCTGGGTAAGGTGGTGCATGCACCCCTTACTGTGATATAGGCTACCTATATCACTAAATACATACACACATATAAACCTATAAGTCACTCCTAAGGCAGGCCTTATCAATCCTAAAGGCAGAGTGCATGCTTCCTATGTGAGAGGGTGCCCCTGCATGAGCAGGGCCCCTCTGCAGCGTTCGGAGACCCTTCTCTGATGCTGTTTGTAGTGCAGCCTGACCATATACTCTTAAGCGCATTATAACCTCGCGTTAAATGCTAACTTTGGAATGGCTGCACCTAAACATGTCGTGTTTGGTGTCAAACATCTTGGAATACTACCCCCCGCCAATTCTGGCGGCGGGGGTAGCATTCCACCCTTCTAGAGGGAAAGACATGTTAACTCTGGCTAGCCCGGTAACTTCTTTCCAAAGCCCTGGCATCACAAAATGGATGCTGCTGCCACAGACACGAGTCTGGCCTCCTGCTGCTGGACGAAACTCCGGCAGGGGAGGCCTGGACAATAGGTTTCCTGTCCCAGGGAGGTGTGACCACCTCCCCAGACAGGATAATGTGTACTGGGGCTGGGCGGGAGCACTTTCGGGTGCTTTGAAGTCCTGCACTGGGGGCACACTTGGTGTCCCTGTGCATACCCCAGTTCAAACCGGATCAGGGCTTGCAGCCCCTGCTTTGGCGCGAACTGGACAAAGGGAAAGGGTGTAGACACCCCTCTGCCCTGACCCACCCATAGGTGGGGCCACAGAGTAGTCCAACCCCTAAACTTAGTATAAGTATAGGAACCCAGTCCTTAGGACTTTAGATTATCCCTGGACGAAACTCTGAAACTGAATCCTGGACCTTCGACGCTCTACTCAAGATTAGAGGACAGAAGAATCTCCCTTGGGGTCAAGGAGTGACTCCCCTGCTTGGCAGGCACCAAAGACGCATCTGTCCGGTCTGCATTTCTGAAGCTCCCGTCGGACGCTCGAAGTCTTCGCATCACCAGAGGTGGATTCTCAGACTTCCCCGAGGCTACCCTGTGTCCCCAGCAAAGCTGAGGCCCGTAGCTATCGTGGGTGACGTGAGACCGTGACCCCTGGACACCGAGCACATTTGCAAGTGCATCCTCTTCTGGGTCTCCCACAAAGTCGTGCTTTGGGCTCCGAGTAGCCCTAGCCTCCAGCACCAACTGCACCGAAGATCACTGGCCTCCACTCCACGAGTGTCCTGTGAGCCAGATCCACGTGCGACGTCTCGAGGCTCCTTCGCGGTCGCTAGCCCGTTGGCTAGTAGCCCTTAACGAAGGCCAATCTTTTTCTTCTTGGGCATCCTGGTTGCTCCAGGCCTGCCCTCACTTACCTCGCTGGGTGAGTTCCCCAGACCTTGCTGGTCTGCACCAACGACGATCTTCATCGAGACTTGCCGTTGCCAAGGCTTGTTGGGTCCAATCCGGTCGCCGACACCTCAGCACTCGACAGACATCGTGTACCAGCCCGAATCCTGCTCCTGGTCGCCGACAACGCCTCCTGGACCTCATGGCTGAAGAGTCAAGACGACCGTCAACGCACCTGAAGCACTCGACATCGGTGGGCATCTGTCCATCGCCTTCCTGGTCACTGGCTAGTGACCCAGACTCTGTCCCCTCTGCTTTCAGGTTCTACAGATCTCCGATCCACTCTTGGATCCACCCGGACACTTTCCACTTGGTCGCCAGCAGCACTTTGCAGCAGATCGCCATTCAAATCAACGACGAAACCCGACCCCGAAAGGCACCTATGCACCCGGCTTCCTGGGTGAGGTAACACGAGTACTCCGGTGCTCCCGTGGGTAGAGACTCTTCAAAGTACTAGTTCTCAAAGGGTTTGCTCCAAGTCCTCCTTTAAGTGTCCCTTTTCTTTAATTTCCTGATCGCGACTTTCTCCATAGAAGTCAACGGCGTATCGCGGTTGTGTATTTACACTGCACGTGTCCCCCGTGGGTCCCCTGTGTCACTACCTTGGGTGGTTCCTTGTGGTCCAAGCACTTCTAGAGGCTCTAGGCCTAGTGTCTAGTTCAGTCGTGGTTCTTCTACCACTTTATTGGTATATGGTTTGGTACGCCCCTAGGGCCCAAACGTGTATTTGTGCTATTACTGTGTTTAAATAACTTATAACTTGTGTACTTCGAACTCTAGCCTCATAAAGAGACTAGAGGGGTGTGTTTAGCAATAAATACATATTTTGAATATATACCTGGTGTGGTGCTCTTTCAGAGATTATAGACTGGTAAAACAAGCTGCTTTACATTCCTTCAAGACTTAGCCTGAAGGCTGCTCTCCATAGCTACCACTAGGATAGCTTTCAATAAGGTTGTCTTTAACCTATCTCCAATAAGGGGTTGTTTGGACTGGTGCAAGGTGCCCACTATAATTAGTGGACAGCATATACCAGGCCAACTTCTCACAAATTCCCCTCCAGAATTCCCCCACTCCCGCCTCCCAGCCTCTCCTCCCTCCCACCTCCCTACTTACTAACGGCCGTGCGCAGCGGTCGCGCTGCCGGTGCGCCGAAGGCGCGCCAAAGGCAAGCCCGTCTGCGACCCGACCGCGGCCAGCGCCAGGAACTCTGGACCTTCCACTACCCATCGCTACGACACCACCACCCTCCTCGCACTCAACCCTGGAAGACCTAGAGAATGCTAACAGGCCTTGCCGAACACGACCCACGGCCAGTTCTCCTGCCTCCACTGCCGCCAGACCCTCACCGCCACCCCGGCCTCCAACACCGCCGACGCCAGCACCGGGGACACCCTAAAATGCATCCTCCTCAACGTACGCTCCGTACACAAACACGCCATGGAAATCTGGAACCTACTCGACTCTCTCTCGCCCGACATCGCCTTCTTCACAGAGACCTGGACCAACGCATCCTCCGCCCCAGACATCAGCACCGCCATCCCAGACGGATACAAGATCCAGAGGAAAGACCGCCCCAACCACCCAGGAGGGGCCTCGCCATCGCCCACAAGAGCACCCTCCGCCTCACCACCTCCAGCGAAACCTTCCCCTCCACCGAACACCTGCACTTCCAGATCCAGACCACCCCCAAAGCCACACTCCGAGGAACCCATCTCTACAGACCCCCCGGCCCCCGAACACCCTTCGCCACCACCATCACCGACTTCATCGCACCCCACGCCATCGCCTCAGCAAACTACATACTCATTGGCGACCTGAACTTCCACCTCGACAACCCCAGCGACCCCAACTCCACTATCCTTCGTGGCAACCTCGCCAGGATCGGACTTAAACAACTCGTCAACACACCGACCCACAGAGCAGGACACACCCTCGACCCCATCTTCGCGGCAGGAAACAGCGTCCAATTCAGCCACACAACGCAGCCGCCATGGACCGACCACCACTGCGTACACTTCGCCATCAACAAACCCAAGGCACCCAAACAAGCCCCACGCCCACCTCGAAGGAACTGGAGCAAGGTTACCGACGAGCAACTTAACTCCACCCTCACCCGAGACAACCACACCTGGGCACCCAATGCAAACGACGCAAACAACGCAGCCAGAGAACTCCAAACCTGAATCTTCAACTGCGCAGACGAGCTCGCCCCGCTACGCAACCCCGACAGACAACGCCCCAGGAAAGCCGCCTGGTTCACCACCGCTCGCCAAGAAGCCAGACGCACCTGCAGACGCCTGGAGAAGAACTGGAGAAACACCAAGACAACCGAAAACAACACCACCTACAAAGACGCCATGACGGACTACCTTAACCAGATCAGAGCCACCAAGAGGAACTTTATCCACAACAAAATCCTGGCCAACTCCACCAACTCCAAGGAACTTTTCAGTGTCATTCAGGAATTCACCAACCCACGCAGCGAAGCCACAGACATCACACCATCCCAAGACCTCTGCGACAAGCTTGGAACCTATTTCCACCTCAAGATCAAAAACCTCTATGACAACTTCATCGACCATCCACCAGGTGCCACAGACGGCTCCCCGTCCCCCAGAAACACCAGCCAGCCCACCATCTCCAACTGGACACCGATCACAGCCGAAGACACCGCCTCGACCATGAAAAGCATCCACTCGGGGCCCCAACCGACCCCTGCCCCCTCACATCTACCACAGAGCTGCGGCCGCCATCGCACCCGAACTACAACGCACCATCAACACCACCTTCAAAACAGGCACCTTCCCAGATGACTGGAAGCGCGCAGAAGTCAGACCCCAGCTCAAGAAGCCCACAGCTGACCCCACCGACCTCAAGAACTATCGGCCCATCTGGCTCCTTCCCTTCGCAGCCAAAGTTGCAGAGAAAAACAGTCAACAGGAAACTGACACGATTCATTGAAGAGAACGCTGTCCTCGACCCGTCCCAATCCGGATTCCGAAGCAACCACAGCACAGAGACCGCCCTACTCGCCGCCACAGTCGACATCCGCACCCTCCTGGACCAAGGCCACTGCGCAGCCCTCATCCTACTCGACATGTCAGCGGCCTTCGACACTGTCTCCCACCGCACACTAGTCGCCAGACTACACGACGCAGGCATACAAGGAACAGCCCTGGACTGGATCCGATCATTCCTCACCGGAAGAAGCCAAACGATCAAACTGCCACCCTTCCTCTCTGACCCCACGAAAATCACCTGCGGAGTCCCACAGGGTTCATCACTGAGCCCCACCCTCTTCAACATCTACATGGCCCCCTCGCAGCCATCGTCTGAAAACACGGCCTCAACATCGTATCCTACGCCGACGACACCCAGCTCATCCTCTCCCTCAAAGACCCCACCACTGCCAAACTCAACTTCCAGAAAGGAATGCAAGACGTCGCAGTCTGGATGACCAACAGCTGCCTGAAGCTCAATGCCGAGAAGACAGAAGTCCTCGTCCTCGGTATCACCCCTTCTGCATGGGACAGCAACTGGTGGCCGACCGCCCTTGGAAGCCCACCTACCCCCTCAGACCACGCCAAGAACCTCGGCATCGTACTCGACTCATCACTCTCCATGAACCGACAGGTCAACGCTGTCACCTCCAGCTGCTTCAACACCCTCCGCAAGACCTTCAAGTGGATCCCCCCTGAGTCAAGGAAGACAGTCACCCACGCACTCATCACCAGCAGACTGGACTATGGAAACGCACTGTACGCCGGCATCAACAAGTCCCTACTCCGCAAACTCCAGACAATACAGAACGCCGCCCCCAGACTTGTCCTCGGCATCCCCCGACACGAACACATCAGCCAACACCTACGAAGTCTCCACTGGCTCCCCGTGGAGAAAAGAGTCACTTTCAAAATCCTCACTCACGCCTACAAATGCCTACACAACGGACCCAATTACCTCAACGACAGTATCAACTTCCACGTACCCAAAAGAAACCTCCGATCTTCCAACCTCGCACTGGCCGAAACCCCGCGCATCCACAGAGCCAGAGCAGGCGGAAGATCCTTCTCTCACATTGCAGCCAAGACCTGGAACGAGCTACCGGCAGACATCAGACGTGCCCCCTCCTGAACACCTTCAGGAAGACCCTCAAGACCTGGCTCTTCGGCTAAACAGATCTGCGGACCCCCCTCAGCGCCTTGAGACCCTCACGGGTGAGTAGCGTGCTTACAATTCCCCGATTGATTGATTGAATAATAGTAACTCCTTTTAAAGTGATATGGATTACTTACTACTCGCAAAGTTACTACTTGTAAAGTTACTGATGGAAAAGTTACTACTCTTAAACTTACAATGCAAGAGTAAACTAACACCACATGTGTGCCTTTACCTTTGTGAATCAGGCCCTGTGTTGCTTACACAATCTATACAACATGGAGAAATCAAACCTTCTCCGAGTCTAGACTCCTGACTCGAAGATTATGTAAGTTTAGTTTTTTGTTTTAATATAAATTAAATAGTTACTTGCTCCCTGGATTGCTTAGAAATTACTACTGCTACTTTTTGTAATAGGAGTTTTTTTGTCATGGTGGTCAGGTCTTCGTCTTTGACAATCCCCAAACTATATGTTTTCTTTCAGTCTAGTTGGCTGTGAAGGATAATCTTTCTGAATAATCCTACAGTTAGAGTTCACCTCATGTGGAACAAGTGGGAGTGGGACCTCGCTTTGTGAGGTCTTCCTTATTAGCACAAGAACACTAATAACACCACCATTTAGAAGGCCCTTTTGGGAAACCCTGTAATAAGGTTTGGGACGATTACGAGAGGTAGCTACCATTGCTAAATCTATTCGGGTAAGAATTTGAGGAACTAGTTAATAACTTAGTACTGCAGTTGTCCTTTGGAAAGAGAGATAATATTGCATTTTTGTGTTTGTTGCTGGCAGACCCCATTAGTGATCAATAATAGTAACAGAGGGTAAGACAAGGGGAGTAACTACACTAACTAGTATGCAGTCCAAATGATAGGTGGCTTGGAGCTGAAAAACCTAAATCAAGCAAAAATGTAAAACAGAATTAACCAGTTTTCTAATTCATGACAGTGTCACTGATGGCAGTGTATAATTAATTACTGGACTGAAAGGTAAGTAACCTACTGAAGAATATATACATGGCAAGGAACTTCAGATAGGCAAAGTGACTAGGGGGAAAAGTTGATGTACAATGTGTGACAATTTCATGGGGCAGCTTCTCGTCGTGCTTCATGTCAAAACCACGATGCTATACTATGCCAACTAGCAATGGAAAGGCAGATAATGTCTAAGAAAAAAAAAAGTAAAGGCCATTTATTTTTTTTACATGTCAAATACAAACTCTCCACCCACAACAGGCCTACGCCCCTCTCTAAGCAAAAAAAATCCCTTCCACCCTTTCCCCAACTTCTCTTACCACCCTCGCCACCCACAACATGCCTTCCCAATAAAACAAATGTTCAATAAAAATTGCTTTGAGGGCACTCAGTTCTGTGGAGATGTTGACCATCTCCTTTGCCATATTCTTGCTGCCCGCACCAGAGCAGTGCCATCTCAAGCCTCAGCTGGTCCGTCTCGCGCCCGAGATGCGCCAGCTCTCGAATGGCACTGTGGAGGAGGCGGTCACATGATGAGGAGAAGATGCAGGTGATACAGGAGGCAGTGGACCCTGGCTGTAGGTGGCAGAGGAGTTGGCGTGACTGGGTTGGAGGCAGGCCTGGCTGGCAGGCCAAAAACTGAAGGCCCATGCCTCCTCCTATTCATGACCTCCATCTTTTGCTGCCGCAGTTGGTCAACAATCTCCTGTCGTCATAGCAGTTGCTGCTTGCCAACTCTAGCAGCAAGAGTAGCTATATCAAGAAAGTAAGAACAAAAACACTCACTGTGATGCTGACAACAAACACTAGATTATACTGTCTATCAATCAATCAGGAGTTTGTAAAGTGCGGCTGCTCACCCATAAGGGTCTCAAGGGGCTGAGGAGGGGGAGCTGCTGATCCGTCTGGGTGTGGAGGTTCAGTCGAACAGCCAAGTCTTAAGATCCTTCCTGAATTGGGTCAGCAATGGGAATTGCCCTAGGTGGAGGGGCAGGGTGTTCGAGGTCTTGGCGGCGAGGTAGGAGAAGGATCTTCCTCCGGTTCAGGTCGTGTGATTCCGTGGGACGGTGGCCAGGGCAAGTTGGGCGGAGCAGAGTTGTCTGGCAGGTACGTGGAATATGTCTATAGTGCCACAGTAGCAGAACATTGCTGATCCCCTAGGGCCACTTTAATTTGGATGGCATGACTGATTAATCACAGCTTGGGCCAAGTTTTTCCCGCTCATGCATCACATCAAAGCACTGGCTGCAAGGAATTAAGCCAGAATACCAACACAATCAAAATGTGTTTTTTGTTTAAGGTATTTCGTTCAGAAACTGAACACTTTGTGTGTTAAAAAATGAATTACCTGCCATTAATGAGCAAACGCGTAATGGCGAGACTGTTGGAGCGGTAAAATAAACAAAATTGCACGAATTTGGGTCCGCTCTCGTTTGTTGGAGGAAAAAACAACGATAGAAAGGCTGAGCAACTGCATATATATATATATATATATATATATATTATCTACTGGCGGTCGCCAGTAGATAGTTATAGTTACAACCGATTATCCATAGGAAATCCGCGACATTCTATTTGCAATAACGTTGGCGTCGGTTGACGAATCTTCGCGAAAGCTTCCAACTTGTTGGGGCGCTCCGGTCCGCTCCTACCCTGAAAGTCTCGGGGTGATACGTCAAGCGGGGGCCGAGAAAAAAGGGGGGTCCCAAAACGCGTTTTCCCCATTCATTTTTCCATAGGAACCTTTAGTCGCAGCTACAGCCTGAACTGCTGAACGGAATTACCCCAAATTTGGCAAAGAGGTAGCCCTTGGTTCAGACTGGTGCCTTTTGCTAAAATGGTGTAAATCCGTTCAGTAGTTCCTGAGAAATTCACAATTAAAATCACATATATATCTATGGGCGCGTCGGATCCGCGTACCCTCCCGATCACGAGCTGCATGCTAATTGGCTGTCAACACTCCAAATCAAGAAGTGTTGGCAGCCATTTTGTCCCTCGGTAGAACCGAGGGACAGAAACAAGTGCGCAAAGCGCAAAAGGGGGCAGGGTAGAAACACCCTGACCCCTAGGTCTGCTCAGGGGGTCCCACAAGGACCCCCTGGGCAGAAAAAGATTTTTTTTTTAAAAATCGGCGGGATGCGCTTAGGTGCGCGTATCCCGCCGAGAAAAAAAGAAACAAGTGCGCAAAACGCACAAAGGGGGCAGGGTAGAAACACCCTAACCCCTAGGCCTGCTCAGGGGTCCCACAAGGACCCCCTGGGCAAAAAAGCATTTTTTTTTTTTTTTTTTTTTTTTAAATCGGCAGGATGCGCTCAGGGTGCGCGAATCCTGCCGGACAAGCATCGAGCGCGGTCTCCGCGCTTCGATGCTAATGGCCCCCGGGTGGGCCAAGTCCCGGGGGCATGCTGGGGGGGTTAATTTTATGTGTGGGGGCCTCTAAGGGCCCCCAAGCCCCGGGGACCACCACCCCCTGGGGCTTTATGCATAATGGTTGCGGGAGGGCTCTGAGCCCTCCCGCAGCCCGGGGACCACCACCTCCCCGGGGCTTCTTTTTTAAATGAAAAACCTGTGTGGGGGGCCCGGGCCCCCTCCCCAAAGTTTTCAAAAATAATAAAAATAAAAAAAAAGGGTATGGCCGGCCCGGGGGATGGGGTCCCCGGGCCTTAAAATGGCCAGAGGAGTGGCAGCCCCCCTCAAAATATTAAAAATAAAAATAGAGGCCATGCCCCGGGAGATGGGGTCCCCGGGGCCAATACAGGCCCGGGGAAGGGGGGCCACGCGGCCCCCTTCCCGTTTTTTTTTTTATTTTGAAATTTATAAAAAGGGGTAAGGCCCTGGGGGATGGGGTCCCCAGGGCCCAAAAACAGAAAAAAGGAAGGGGGGCCACACAGACCCCCTTCAGGGGACAAAAAAAAACGATCGGGGCCGCAGGCCCCGCCCCTTCCTTCACCACTCTGCAAACGCGCCCCCTGGCGCGTTTGCAGAGGGGAACGAATCCCCTTGAATACTGGGGGTCCCTGGGGCCAACTAGCCCACCAGGAACCTCCAGTATGCGCCAGGGGCTGCCTTGCAGAGAGGTGTACAGAGGCCACGCCCTTTTTACACCTCTCTGCAACACAGCTCTGTGGCGCTTTTTGGAGGTATATGGTGGGCTAGTTGGACTCCGGGGACCCTCAGGATTCAAGGGGACTTAATCCCCCAACTTAAAACGCGCCACGGGGCGCGTTTGCACAGTGGTGAAGGGAGGGGGGGGCTTCTGGTGACAGGTGTGCAAACAGGCCCCGTGGCGCGTTTTAAGTTGGGGAATTAAATCCCCTTCAATCCTGAGGGTCCCTGGGGGCCAACTAGCCCAACAGGTACATCCAGAAAGCGCCACAGAGCTGCGTTGCAGAGAGGTGTAAAAGGGGTGTGGCCTCTCTACACGTCTCTGCAACGCAGCCCCTGGCGCATATTGGAGGTTCCTGGTGGGCTAGTTGGCCCCTAGGGACCCTCAGGATTCAAGGGGACTTAATCCCCCAACTTAAAACGCGCCACGGGGCGCGTTTGCACAGATGTAACCTCAGGCCCCGCCCCCTCCCTTCACCATTGTGCAAATATTCCTCTAAAATCAGCCGAAATACGAATTCCGATTTACTCACCTGTTATCAGGAGAGACCTCAGTGCTGCATCTTTCAGCCCAGTACTGGTCCTGAAAAGTAATTTTAGCCGTACTTACCGGTAACTTGAATTTCCTTCATAGGCTAACATTGACTGGTTTCACTTGGAAATTCTTCTAAGTGTGGAGTTTTGGAACTTTAAAATATTCCTCTAAAATCAGCCGAAATACGAATTCCGATTTACTCACCTGTTATAAGGAGAGACCTCAGTGCTGTATCTTTCAGCCCAGTACTGGTCCTGAAAAGTAATTTTAACCGTACTTACCAGTAACTTGAATTTCCTTCCATAGGCTAACATTGACTGGTTTCACTTGGAAATTCTTCTAAGTGTGGAGTTTTGGAACTTTAAAATATTCCTCTAAAATCAGCCGAAATACGAATTCCGATTTACTCACCTGTTATCAGGAGAGACCTCAGTGCTGCATCTTTCAGCCCAGTACTGATCCTGAAAAGTAATTTTAACCGTACTTACCGGTAACTTGAATTTCCTTCATAGGCTAACATTGACTGGTTTCACTTGGAAATTCTTCTAAGTGTGGATTTTTCGAACTTTAAAATATTCCTCTAAAATCAGCCGAAATACGAATTCCGATTTACTCACCTGTTATCAGGAGAGACCTCAGTGCTGCATCTTTCAGCCCAGTACTGATCCTCAAAAGTAATTTTAACCGTACTTACCAGTAACTTGAATTTCCTTCCATAGGATATCATTGCCTGCTTTTTGCTGAAAAAGTTTCTAAGTGTTGATTTTTGAAACATACAAATATTCCTCTAAAATCAGCTCTAATCCAAATTCTGATTTACTCACCTGTTATCAGGAGAGACCTCAGTGCTGCATCTTTCAGCCCAGTACTGGTCCTGAAAAGTAATTTTAACCGCACTTACTCAGTAGCTCTGAATTTAGCAATACGTATTTCCTTGTACGTTCGTTCAAGGAAATACGTATTGCTAAATTCAGAGCTACTGGTAAGTACGGTTAAAATTACTTTTCAGGACCAGTACTGGGCTGAAAGATGCAGCACTGAGGTCTCTCCTGATAACAGGTGAGTAAATCAGAATTTGGATTAGAGCTGATTTTAGAGGAATATTTGTATGTTTCAAAAATCAACACTTAGAAACTTTTTCAGCAAAAAGCAGGCAATGATATCCTATGGAAGGAAATTCAAGTTACTGGTAAGTACGGTTAAAATTACTTTTGAGGATCAGTACTGGGCTGAAAGATGCAGCACTGAGGTCTCTCCTGATAACAGGTGAGTAAATCGGAATTCGTATTTCGGCTGATTTTAGAGGAATATTTTAAAGTTCGAAAAATCCACACTTAGAAGAATTTCCAAGTGAAACCAGTCAATGTTAGCCTATGAAGGAAATTCAAGTTACCGGTAAGTACGGTTAAAATTACTTTTCAGGATCAGTACTGGGCTGAAAGATGCAGCACTGAGGTCTCTCCTGATAACAGGTGAGTAAATCGGAATTCGTATTTCGGCTGATTTTAGAGGAATATTTTAAAGTTCCAAAACTCCACACTTAGAAGAATTTCCAAGTGAAACCAGTCAATGTTAGCCTATGGAAGGAAATTCAAGTTACTGGTAAGTACGGTTAAAATTACTTTTCAGGACCAGTACTGGGCTGAAAGATACAGCACTGAGGTCTCTCCTTATAACAGGTGAGTAAATCGGAATTCGTATTTCGGCTGATTTTAGAGGAATATTTTAAAGTTCCAAAACTCCACACTTAGAAGAATTTCCAAGTGAAACCAGTCAATGTTAGCCTATGAAGGAAATTCAAGTTACCGGTAAGTACGGCTAAAATTACTTTTCAGGACCAGTACTGGGCTGAAAGATGCAGCACTGAGGTCTCTCCTGATAACAGGTGAGTAAATCGGAATTCGTATTTCGGCTGATTTTAGAGGAATATTTGCACAATGGTGAAGGGAGGGGGCGGGGCCTGAGGTTACATCTGTGCAAACGCGCCCCGTGGCGCGTTTTAAGTTGGGGGATTAAGTCCCCTTGAATCCTGAGGGTCCCTAGGGGCCAACTAGCCCACCAGGAACCTCCAATATGCGCCAGGGGCTGCGTTGCAGAGACGTGTAGAGAGGCCACACCCCTTTTACACCTCTCTGCAACGCAGCTCTGTGGCGCTTTCTGGATGTACCTGTTGGGCTAGTTGGCCCCCAGGGACCCTCAGGATTGAAGGGGATGTAATTCCCCATCTTAAAACGCGCCACGGGGCCTGTTTGCACACATGTCACCTGAGCCCCGCCCCTCCCTTCACCACTGTGCAAACGCGCCCCGTGGCGCGTTTTAAGTTGGGGGATTAAGTCCCCTGAATCCTGAGGGTCCCCGGAGTCCAACTAGCCCACCATATACCTCCAAAAAGCGCCACAGAGCTGTGTTGCAGAGAGGTGTAAAAAGGGCGTGGCCTCTGTACACCTCTCTGCAAGGCAGCCCCTGGCGCATACTGGAGGTTCCTGGTGGGCTAGTTGGCCCCAGGGACCCCCAGTATTCAAGGGAATTCGTTCCCCTCTGCAAACGCGCCAGGGGGCGCGTTTGCAGAGTGGTGAAGGAAGGGGCGGGGCCTGCGGCCCCGATCGTTTTTTTTTGTCCCCTGAAGGGGGTCTGTGTGGCCCCCTTCCTTTTTTCTGTTTTTGGGCCCTGGGGACCCCATCCCCCAGGGCCTTACCCCTTTTTATAAATTTCAAAATAAAAAAAACGGGAAGGGGGCCGCGTGGCCCCCCTTCCCGGGCCTGTATTGGCCCCGGGGACCCCATCTCCCGGGGCATGGCCTCTATTTTTATTTTTAATATTTTGAGGGGGGCTGCCACTCCTCTGGCCATTTTAAGGCCCGGGACCCCATCCCCCGGGCCGGCCATACCCTTTTTTTTTATTTTTATTATTTTTGAAAACTTTGGGGAGGGGGCCCGGGCCCCCCACACAGGTTTTTCATTTAAAAAAGAAGCCCCGGGGAGGTGGTGGTCCCCGGGCTGCGGGAGGGCTCAGAGCCCTCCCGCAACCATTATGCATAAAGCCCCAGGGGGTGGTGGTCCCCGGGGCTTGGGGGCCCTTAGAGGCCCCCACACATAAAATTAACCCCCCCAGCATGCCCCCGGGACTTGGCCCACCCGGGGGCCAATGCTATCGAAGCGCGGAGACCGCGCTCGATGCTTGTCCGGCAGGATTCGCGCACCCTGAGCGCATCCTGCCGATTTAAAAAAAAAAAAAAAAAAAAAAAATGCTTTTTTGCCCAGGGGGTCCTTGTGGGACCCCTGAGCAGGCCTAGGGGTTAGGGTGTTTCTACCCTGCCCCCTTTGTGCGTTTTGCGCACTTGTTTCTTTTTTTCTCGGCGGGATACGCGCACCTAAGCGCATCCCGCCGATTTTTAAAAAAATAAATCTTTTTCTGCCCAGGGGGTCCTGGTGGGACCCCCTGAGCAGACCTAGGGGGTCAGGGTGTTTCTACCCTGCCCCCTTTTTGCGCTTTGCGCACTTGTTTCTGTCCCTCGGTTCTACCGAGGGACAAAATGGCTGCCAACACTTCTTGATTTGGAGTGTTGACAGCCAATTAGCATGCAGCTCGTGATCGGGAGGGTACGCGGATCCGACGCGCCCATAGATATATATGTGATTTTAATTGTGAATTTCTCAGGAACTACTGAACGGATTTACACCATTTTAGCAAAAGGCACCAGTCTGAACCAAGGGCTACCTCTTTGCCAAATTTGGGGTAATTCCGTTCAGCAGTTCAGGCTGTAGCTGCGACTAAAGGTTCCTATGGAAAAATGAATGGGGAAAACGCGTTTTGGGACCCCCCTTTTTTCTCGGCCCCCGCTTGACGTATCACCCCGAGACTTTCAGGGTAGGAGCGGACCGGAGCGCCCCAACAAGTTGGAAGCTTTCGCGAAGATTCGTCAACCGACGCCAACGTTATTGCAAATAGAATGTCGCGGATTTCCTATGGATAATCGGTTGTAACTATAACTATCTACTGGCGACCGCCAGTAGATAATATATATATATATATATATATATATATAGCAGTTGCTCAGCCTTTCTATCGTTGTTTTTTCCTCCAACAAACGAGAGCGGACCCAAATTCGTGCAATTTTGTTTATTTTACCGCTCCAACAGTCTCGCCATTACGCGTTTGCTCATTAATGGCAGGTAATTCATTTTTTAACACACAAAGTGTTCAGTTTCTGAACGAAATACCTTAAACAAAAAACACATTTTGATTGTGTTGGTATTCTGGCTTAATTCCTTGCAGCCAGTGCTTTGATGTGATGCATGAGCGGGAAAAACTTGGCCCAAGCTGTGATTAATCAGTCATGCCATCCAAATTAAAGTGGCCCTAGGGGATCAGCAATGTTCTGCTACTGTGGCACTATAGACATATTCCACGTACCTGCCAGACAACTCTGCTCCGCCCAACTTGCCCTGGCCACCGTCCCACGGAATCACACGACCTGAACCGGAGGAAGATCCTTCTCCTACCTCGCCGCCAAGACCTCGAACACCCTGCCCCTCCACCTAGGGCAATTCCCATTGCTGACCCAATTCAGGAAGGATCTTAAGACTTGGCTGTTCGACTGAACCTCCACACCCAGACGGATCAGCAGCTCCCCCTCCTCAGCCCCTTGAGACCCTTATGGGTGAGCAGCCGCACTTTACAAACTCCTGATTGATTGATAGACAGTATAATCTAGTGTTTGTTGTCAGCATCACAGTGAGTGTTTTTGTTCTTACTTTCTTGATATAGCTACTCTTGCTGCTAGAGTTGGCAAGCAGCAACTGCTATGACGACAGGAGATTGTTGACCAACTGCGGCAGCAAAAGATGGAGGTCATGAATAGGAGGAGGCATGGGCCTTCAGTTTTTGGCCTGCCAGCCAGGCCTGCCTCCAACCCAGTCACGCCAACTCCTCTGCCACCTACAGCCAGGGTCCACTGCCTCCTGTATCACCTGCATCTTCTCCTCATCATGTGACCGCCTCCTCCACAGTGCCATTCGAGAGCTGGCGCATCTCGGGCGCGAGACGGACCAGCTGAGGCTTGAGATGGCACTGCTCTGGTGCGGGCAGCAAGAATATGGCAAAGGAGATGGTCAACATCTCCACAGAACTGAGTGCCCTCAAAGCAATTTTTATTGAACATTTGTTTTATTGGGAAGGCATGTTGTGGGTGGCGAGGGTGGTAAGAGAAGTTGGGGAAAGGGTGGAAGGGATTTTTTTTGCTTAGAGAGGGGCGTAGGCCTGTTGTGGGTGGAGAGTTTGTATTTGACATGTAAAAAAAATAAATGGCCTTTACTTTTTTTTTTCTTAGACATTATCTGCCTTTCCATTGCTAGTTGGCATAGTATAGCATCGTGGTTTTGACATGAAGCACGACGAGAAGCTGCCCCATGAAATTGTCACACATTGTACATCAACTTTTCCCCCTAGTCACTTTGCCTATCTGAAGTTCCTTGCCATGTATATATTCTTCAGTAGGTTACTTACCTTTCAGTCCAGTAATTAATTATACACTGCCATCAGTGACACTGTCATGAATTAGAAAACTGGTTAATTCTGTTTTACATTTTTGCTTGATTTAGGTTTTTCAGCTCCAAGCCACCTATCATTTGGACTGCATACTAGTTAGTGTAGTTACTCCCCTTGTCTTACCCTCTGTTACTATTATTGATCACTAATGGGGTCTGCCAGCAACAAACACAAAAATGCAATATTATCTCTCTTTCCAAAGGACAACTGCAGTACTAAGTTATTAACTAGTTCCTCAAATTCTTACCCGAATAGATTTAGCAATGGTAGCTACCTCTCGTAATCGTCCCAAACCTTATTACAGGGTTTCCCAAAAGGGCCTTCTAAATGGTGGTGTTATTAGTGTTCTTGTGCTAATAAGGAAGACCTCACAAAGCGAGGTCCCACTCCCACTTGTTCCACATGAGGTGAACTCTAACTGTAGGATTATTCAGAAAGATTATCCTTCACAGCCAACTAGACTGAAAGAAAACATATAGTTTGGGGATTGTCAAAGACGAAGACCTGACCACCATGACAAAAAAACTCCTATTACAAAAAGTAGCAGTAGTAATTTCTAAGCAATCCAGGGAGCAAGTAACTATTTAATTTATATTAAAACAAAAAACTAAACTTACATAATCTTCGAGTCAGGAGTCTAGACTCGGGAGAAGGTTTGATTTCTCCATGTTGTATAGATTGTGTAAGCAACACAGGGCCTGATTCACAAAGGTAAAGGCACACATGTGGTGTTAGTTTACTCTTGCATTGTAAGTTTAAGAGTAGTAACTTTTCCATCAGTAACTTTACAAGTAGTAACTTTGCGAGTAGTAAGTAATCCATATCACTTTAAAAGGAGTTACTATTATTCAATCAATCAATCGGGGAATTGTAAGCACGCTACTCACCCGTGAGGGTCTCAAGGCGCTGAGGGGGGGGTCCGCAGATCTGTTTAGCCGAAGAGCCAGGTCTTGAGGGTCTTCCTGAAGGTGTTCAGGGAGGGGGCACGTCTGATGTCTGCCGGTAGCTCGTTCCAGGTCTTGGCTGCAATGTGAGAGAAGGATCTTCCGCCTGCTCTGGCTCTGTGGATGCGCGGGGTTTCGGCCAGTGCGAGGTTGGAAGATCGGAGGTTTCTTTTGGGTACGTGGAAGTTGATACTGTCGTTGAGGTAATTGGGTCCGTTGTGTAGGCATTTGTAGGCGTGAGTGAGGATTTTGAAAGTGACTCTTTTCTCCACGGGGAGCCAGTGGAGACTTCGTAGGTGTTGGCTGATGTGTTCGTGTCGGGGGATGCCGAGGACAAGTCTGGGGGCGGCGTTCTGTATTGTCTGGAGTTTGCGGAGTAGGGACTTGTTGATGCCGGCGTACAGTGCGTTTCCATAGTCCAGTCTGCTGGTGATGAGTGCGTGGGTGACTGTCTTCCTTGACTCAGGGGGGATCCACTTGAAGGTCTTGCGGAGGGTGTTGAAGCAGCTGGAGGTGACAGCGTTGACCTGTCGGTTCATGGAGAGTGATGAGTCGAGTACGATGCCGAGGTTCTTGGCGTGGTCTGAGGGGGTAGGTGGGCTTCCAAGGGCGGTCGGCCACCAGTTGCTGTCCCATGCAGAAGGGGTGATACCGAGGACGAGGACTTCTGTCTTCTCGGCATTGAGCTTCAGGCAGCTGTTGGTCATCCAGACTGCGACGTCTTGCATTCCTTTCTGGAAGTTGAGTTTGGCAGTGGTGGGGTCTTTGAGGGAGAGGATGAGCTGGGTGTCGTCGGCGTAGGATACGATGTTGAGGCCGTGTTTTCAGACGATGGCTGCGAGGGGGCCATGTAGATGTTGAAGAGGGTGGGGCTCAGTGATGAACCCTGTGGGACTCCGCAGGTGATTTTCGTGGGGTCAGAGAGGAAGGGGTGGCAGTTTGATCGTTTGGCTTCTTCCGGTGAGGAATGATCGGATCCAGTCCAGGGCTGTTCCTTGTATGCCTGCGTCGTGTAGTCTGGCGACTAGTGTGCGGTGGGAGACAGTGTCGAAGGCCGCTGACATGTCGAGTAGGATGAGGGCTGCGCAGTGGCCTTGGTCCAGGAGGGTGCGGATGTCGACTGTGGCGGCGAGTAGGGCGGTCTCTGTGCTGTGGTTGCTTCGGAATCCGGATTGGGACGGGTCGAGGACAGCGTTCTCTTCAATGAATCGTGTCAGTTTCCTGTTGACTGTTTTCTCTGCAACTTTGGCTGCGAAGGGAAGGAGCCAGATGGGCCGATAGTTCTTGAGGTCGGTGGGGTCAGCTGTGGGCTTCTTGAGCTGGGGTCTGACTTCTGCGCGCTTCCAGTCATCTGGGAAGGTGCCTGTTTTGAAGGTGGTGTTGATGGTGCGTTGTAGTTCGGGTGCGATGGCGGCCGCAGCTCTGTGGTAGATGTGAGGGGGCAGGGGTCGGTTGGGGCCCCGAGTGGATGCTTTTCATGGTCGAGGCGGTGTCTTCGGCTGTGATCGGTGTCCAGTTGGAGATGGTGGGCTGGCTGGTGTTTCTGGGGGACGGGGAGCCGTCTGTGGCACCTGGTGGATGGTCGATGAAGTTGTCATAGAGGTTTTTGATCTTGAGGTGGAAATAGGTTCCAAGCTTGTCGCAGAGGTCTTGGGATGGTGTGATGTCTGTGGCTTCGCTGCGTGGGTTGGTGAATTCCTGAATGACACTGAAAAGTTCCTTGGAGTTGGTGGAGTTGGCCAGGATTTTGTTGTGGATAAAGTTCCTCTTGGTGGCTCTGATCTGGTTAAGGTAGTCCGTCATGGCGTCTTTGTAGGTGGTGTTGTTTTCGGTTGTCTTGGTGTTTCTCCAGTTCTTCTCCAGGCGTCTGCAGGTGCGTCTGGCTTCTTGGCGAGCGGTGGTGAACCAGGCGGCTTTCCTGGGGCGTTGTCTGTCGGGGTTGCGTAGCGGGGCGAGCTCGTCTGCGCAGTTGAAGATTCAGGTTTGGAGTTCTCTGGCTGCGTTGTTTGCGTCGTTTGCATTGGGTGCCCAGGTGTGGTTGTCTCGGGTGAGGGTGGAGTTAAGTTGCTCGTCGGTAACCTTGCTCCAGTTCCTTCGAGGTGGGCGTGGGGCTTGTTTGGGTGCCTTGGGTTTGTTGATGGCGAAGTGTACGCAGTGGTGGTCGGTCCATGGCGGCTGCGTTGTGTGGCTGAATTGGACGCTGTTTCCTGCCGCGAAGATGGGGTCGAGGGTGTGTCCTGCTCTGTGGGTCGGTGTGTTGACGAGTTGTTTAAGTCCGATCCTGGCGAGGTTGCCACGAAGGATAGTGGAGTTGGGGTCGCTGGGGTTGTCGAGGTGGAAGTTCAGGTCGCCAATGAGTATGTAGTTTGCTGAGGCGATGGCGTGGGGTGCGATGAAGTCGGTGATGGTGGTGGCGAAGGGTGTTCGGGGGCCGGGGGGTCTGTAGAGATGGGTTCCTCGGAGTGTGGCTTTGGGGGTGGTCTGGATCTGGAAGTGCAGGTGTTCGGTGGAGGGGAAGGTTTCGCTGGAGGTGGTGAGGCGGAGGGTGCTCTTGTGGGCGATGGCGAGGCCCCTCCTGGGTGGTTGGGGCGGTCTTTCCTCTGGATCTTGTATCCGTCTGGGATGGCGGTGCTGATGTCTGGGGCGGAGGATGCGTTGGTCCAGGTCTCTGTGAAGAAGGCGATGTCGGGCGAGAGAGAGTCGAGTAGGTTCCAGATTTCCATGGCGTGTTTGTGTACGGAGCGTACGTTGAGGAGGATGCATTTTAGGGTGTCCCCGGTGCTGGCGTCGGCGGTGTTGGAGGCCGGGGTGGCGGTGAGGGTCTGGCGGCAGTGGAGGCAGGAGAACTGGCCGTGGGTCGTGTTCGGCAAGGCCTGTTAGCATTCTCTAGGTCTTCCAGGGTTGAGTGCGAGGAGGGTGGTGGTGTCGTAGCGATGGGTAGTGGAAGGTCCAGAGTTCCTGGCGCTGGCCGCGGTCGGGTCGCAGACGGGCTTGCCTTTGGCGCGCCTTCGGCGCACCGGCAGCGCGACCGCTGCGCACGGCCGTTAGTAAGTAGGGAGGTGGGAGGGAGGAGAGGCTGGGAGGCGGGAGTGGGGGAATTCTGGAGGGGAATTTGTGAGAAGTTGGCCTGGTATATGCTGTCCACTAATTATAGTGGGCACCTTGCACCAGTCCAAACAACCCCTTATTGGAGATAGGTTAAAGACAACCTTATTGAAAGCTATCCTAGTGGTAGCTATGGAGAGCAGCCTTCAGGCTAAGTCTTGAAGGAATGTAAAGCAGCTTGTTTTACCAGTCTATAATCTCTGAAAGAGCACCACACCAGGTATATATTCAAAATATGTATTTATTGCTAAACACACCCCTCTAGTCTCTTTATGAGGCTAGAGTTCGAAGTACACAAGTTATAAGTTATTTAAACACAGTAATAGCACAAATACACGTTTGGGCCCTAGGGGCGTACCAAACCATATACCAATAAAGTGGTAGAAGAACCACGACTGAACTAGACACTAGGCCTAGAGCCTCTAGAAGTGCTTGGACCACAAGGAACCACCCAAGGTAGTGACACAGGGGACCCACGGGGGACACGTGCAGTGTAAATACACAACCGCGATACGCCGTTGACTTCTATGGAGAAAGTCGCGATCAGGAAATTAAAGAAAAGGGACACTTAAAGGAGGACTTGGAGCAAACCCTTTGAGAACTAGTACTTTGAAGAGTCTCTACCCACGGGAGCACCGGAGTACTCGTGTTACCTCACCCAGGAAGCCGGGTGCATAGGTGCCTTTCGGGAGTCGGGTTTCGTCGTTGATTTGAATGGCGATCTGCTGCAAAGTGCTGCTGGCGACCAAGTGGAAAGTGTCCGGGTGGATCCAAGAGTGGATCGGAGATCTGTAGAACCTGAAAGCAGAGGGGACAGAGTCTGGGTCACTAGCCAGTGACCAGGAAGGCGATGGACAGATGCCCACCGATGTCGAGTGCTTCAGGTGCGTTGACGGTCGTCTTGACTCTTCAGCCATGAGGTCCAGGAGGCGTTGTCGGCGACCAGGAGCAGGATTCGGGCTGGTACACGATGTCTGTCGAGTGCTGAGGTGTCGGCGACCGGATTGGACCCAACAAGCCTTGGCAACGGCAAGTCTCGATGAAGATCGTCGTTGGTGCAGACCAGCAAGGTCTGGGGAACTCACCCAGCGAGGGTAAGTGAGGGCAGGCCTGGAGCAACCAGGATGCCCAAGAAGAAAAAGATTGGCCTTCGTTAAGGGCTACTAGCCAACGGGCTAGCGACCGCGAAGGAGCCTCGAGACGTCGCACGTGGATCTGGCTCACAGGACACTCGTGGAGTGGAGGCCAGTGATCTTCGGTGCAGTTGGTGCTGGAGGCTAGGGCTACTCGGAGCCCAAAGCACGACTTTGTGGGAGACCCAGAAGAGGATGCACTTGCAAATGTGCTCGGTGTCCAGGGGTCACGGTCTCACGTCACCCACGATAGCTACGGGCCTCAGCTTTGCTGGGGACACAGGGTAGCCTCGGGGAAGTCTGAGAATCCACCTCTGGTGATGCGAAGACTTCGAGCGTCCGACGGGAGCTTCAGAAATGCAGACCGGACAGATGCGTCTTTGGTGCCTGCCAAGCAGGGGAGTCACTCCTTGACCCCAAGGGAGATTCTTCTGTCCTCTAATCTTGAGTAGAGCGTCGAAGGTCCAGGATTCAGTTTCAGAGTTTCGTCCAGGGATAATCTAAAGTCCTAAGGACTGGGTTCCTATACTTATACTAAGTTTAGGGGTTGGACTACTCTGTGGCCCCACCTATGGGTGGGTCAGGGCAGAGGGGTGTCTACACCCTTTCCCTTTGTCCAGTTCGCGCCAAAGCAGGGGCTGCAAGCCCTGATCCGGTTTGAACTGGGGTATGCACAGGGACACCAAGTGTGCCCCCAGTGCAGGACTTCAAAGCACCCGAAAGTGCTCCCGCCCAGCCCCAGTACACATTATCCTGTCTGGGGAGGTGGTCACACCTCCCTGGGACAGGAAACCTATTGTCCAGGCCTCCCCTGCCGGAGTTTCGTCCAGCAGCAGGAGGCCAGACTCGTGTCTGTGGCAGCAGCATCCATTTTGTGATGCCAGGGCTTTGGAAAGAAGTTACCGGGCTAGCCAGAGTTAACATGTCTTTCCCTCTAGAAGGGTGGAATGCTACCCCCGCCGCCAGAATTGGCGGGGGGTAGTATTCCAAGATGTTTGACACCAAACACGACATGTTTAGGTGCAGCCATTCCAAAGTTAGCATTTAACGCGAGGTTATAATGCGCTTAAGAGTATATGGTCAGGCTGCACTACAAACAGCATCAGAGAAGGGTCTCCGAACGCTGCAGAGGGGCCCTGCTCATGCAGGGGCACCCTCTCACATAGGAAGCATGCACTCTGCCTTTAGGATTGATAAGGCCTGCCTTAGGAGTGACTTATAGGTTTATATGTGTGTATGTATTTAGTGATATAGGTAGCCTATATCACAGTAAGGGGTGCATGCACCACCTTACCCAGGCTGCAGAAGCAGACCTGTGGTGTCAGTTTGGATGGCCTTCCAGGGGTGGCATAATACATGCTGCAGCCCCTGGTAGGCCTCTGAGGTACCTATGCCCTGGGTACATAGTATACCATATACTAGGGACTTATAAGGGCACTCCAGATTCCAATCAGTGATGTGCCTAAGGCACATGGAAACCATTTTAGAGAGGAAGCAGCTAGGCTGGGGTTCTGATTAGCAGGGCCCCAGCCAGACTAATGTCGAAAAACTGTGAAGCATCAGCAAAAAGTGGGGGTACCCATGTGAAGCAGATCCTACTCGCCTACACAATTCCGGGGGAGGGGCCGCAGGGGCAGCAGCGGCGAAAGAAACAGGCAGGCACGAGAAAATAAAAACAGTGGTGGAATTAGAGCAAGACACAGATGGGCACAATAACCGTGGCACAACAGGGAAAAATTAAGAAAAAAACGGCTGAGAAAGGTTACGGTGGTTGCAGGCAGTCTGGTCCCAGTTGGAGCGGGCAGCAGGCGCAGGAGCGGGCAGCAGCCTCGAACCTCCCAAGGAGGAGGTCGGGGTCTGGAGGCAAGAGACAGCACAGCGGAGCTCCGGGAGAGAGTGGACCTAGACCGAGGGTCGTACTTGTTAGTTACTTCTCGTAAGGTTACTACTCGTTATCGTAAAGTGTCTGGTAGTTCAGTTAAATTACAAGAGTGAATTTTCACAAAGGTAAAGTTACACTTTGGTGTATCAGGCCAGAGAGTGCACACTACTACTATCTATCGTGGGACAGACATTGTTCTAAGACTCTGCATTATGATGATGTTATCCCTTCCATGTCTGGGTGGGTAAGTGGGGCTGGCGTGGGCTATTGTTCAGGTAAGAAGCTCCCGCAGTGAGTTGGTGGCGCTTTCACCACATCTACCTCACCAAATGTGTGATTCTTTTTTGGTGTAAATTCCTAAGTCACACATCAATATATCTCACAGCCTGGGTCAAGAGGGTTAGGGGTTTGATGAATGGTTGGGAACTGGGAGTTTGGGAACGTGTGACAAAAAAATGCACTACAAAACAACAATATTCATGGAACACAGGGAGTTGCTCAATGAGCAGATCTCGCTGTAAGAGATTGGCGAAGCCTTACAGTCCTTAGTGTCCGGGAAGACCCCAGGGCCGGATGGGCTACCAGCGGAGTATTATAAGGCGTATCGCGTCTCATTGGTGCAGCGTCTTGGTACTGTACTCACCACTGCATTGGACTCTCAGCAGCTCCCGCCCTCCATGCGCGAGGCGCACCTGGTGTTGTTGCTGAAGCCAGGCAAAGATCCGGGGGAGATGGGCTCCTATAGACCCCTGGCCCTGCTGAACACTGATTATAAAATACTTGCGAAAGTGTTGGCAGACAGGTTGGCGCAGGCAGTTCCAGGGTTGGTCCATGCAGACCAGAATGGCTTTGTGCCAGCCCGCAGTACCTCACTCAACCTGCGGCGTTTTACAGGGTGGCCACATATGCGGTGGGAGAGTGGCCGAGAGCGGGGTGTCTCGTGCTGGACCTAGAGAAGGCCTTCGATTCTTTAGAGTGTCCTTGCCTGTTTGCAGTACTTGAGAAGTTCGACCTTGGCCCAACCTTCACACAACTGACGCGCCTTCTCTACACTGGCCCAACCGTCAGGGTCAAAGTGGGCCCATACATCTCCGATTCCCTCCCTATACAGAGGGGTACGCGTCAGGGATGCCCTTTGTCCCCGCTCCTGTTTGCGCTCGCTATGGAGCCACTGGCGGAGGTGCTGCGTACCCAGTTGGGTGATGGGATACCCTTGGGGCATGCTACGCATCAGGTTTCGCTCTACGCGGATGATCTCCTCATTTACGTCAGGGATATTACCTGCGTTCCTGTCCAGCTGGCCCCGCTACTGGAGGGTTTTGCTATGCTCTCCGGATTAAGAGTAAATGTGGATAAGTCCTGCCTTTACCTGTTTAAAGAGGGGCTTCGTGACCCGGGCCTCACCATGAGTGGCAAACTGGTGCAGTGGAAGCCTGACACGTTCCGCTACCTAGGAATTCAGATCTACCGTCAGTCGAATGATCTTTTTGATGGGAACCTAGGGAGAGCGGTGACGTCCATTAAGTCGCAAATGCGATTCTGGAGCACGCTACCACTGGCTGTGGCGGGTAGTATAGCACTCACTAAAATGGTGATACTCCTGCGGCTCCTATACTATTTTACGAATTTGCCACTATACATGCCAGCTTCCTTTTTCACCGCCTTAGAGAAACAGATCAGAGACTTCATCTGGGGCAGTGCCAGACATAGGGTGGCACTGAAAAACTGTACCTGCCGACAGACCAAGGCGGGCTGGCGGCTCCCTGTTTTGAGCATTACTACCTAGCCTCTCAATTACAATGGATTGCAGCGGTGGTTGTCAGATCGGCATTGTACAGACACTGCAACTACGCAGCCGCCCTACTCTCTGGAGCATATAATCAAACTGTTCCACCCGGGGGCGCGACCACGACCACCAGAACCTCTGCTACTTGCTGTGGCCTACAAATGCTTCCGTAGGAGTCTATACATAACACGCAGTGTGATCCCCTATGCGCCGGCGATACCCTTGGAGGGAACTCCCAAAGGGCAAGCGGTACTAGAAACACTTGCACTCAGGGAATGGCAAGTAAAAGGCATTCACACCCTCAGAGATTTATACCATGAAGGGGCACTCACGCCATACACGACGCTCGTAGACGTAGAGGGACTACTGCCTGGGCAATTTCTCACCCATCGCGGGCTGGTGGCCTCACTTACGGCAAAATGGGGGACATCACTGCAGAGCCACAGATGCATCTCACCATGCAGTACCTACACGTCATGGGGCAGGGTAGACACCTGACACACTGGTTTGCAGCCTCACTCAGGACTCACGCAGCGATCAGCCTTGATACCCTTCGTCGTAAGTGGGAACAAGATCTGGGTCACCAATTTACCAATAAGGAATTGGCCCAAGTACTAGAGAGCCCGACACGCATCCCCAGGAACATGCGCTTTCCCTGGGGCTGCGTAAGATCCCTATCACCACATACTGGGGCGCCATCTACACTGAATTACAAAGCAATACAGGCACACTGCCAGCAGACCCTTCCGATGCACAAGCCGTAGGTCACTAACATGTGTACCGACTGAAGCTGCGTATACACCACGTCACTCTTTTACTGGCAGACATATACTGACTGAAAACGCTATATAAATGCGCATCTTGGAAATGGGGGCAGCTAGTGGCTGTTAATTATATGAATCACATGTAACACTGTACATGAAATGGTGAGGGGGTCGGGCTGTATGTTTAGTTGCACACGTTTATTGCATTTTTCTTCTTTCTCCCCTCTTCCTTTTTGCCGTTAATATATGCAAAGTTTTACTTTTCCCCCTTGTTATTTATCTGTGAATCTATTATTGATATCGCACAACAAAAAGCTACCCTGTTCACAAATCTGATTCCTAATGCATAAGAGGCACATTATGCCAATGATTTAGGTGGTGTTGGACATTACAAAAATTGTATGGACTGGCCTCACACACCACCAGGTGTCATGCTTCATCATCGGCTGTCCTCGCCCTTTAAAAACCACGTTTGATATGAAGCATGACACCTGGTGGTGTGTGAGGCCAGTCCATACAATTTTTGTAATGTCCAACACCACCTAAATCATTGGCATAATGTGCCTCTTTATGCATTAGGAATCAGATTTGCGAACAGGGTAGCTTTTTGTTGTGTGATAGATGTTGGTTGGAGGCCAGCTTACCCTGTTTACCCAGTAGCCTCTTGTTCCCCCCCCCTTTTTTAATTAAAAGGGCTTTTGTGTTTTGATGAAAATCTATTATTGATACCTAACCGTATATGAGCGCCAGTCCAACCACTCGCTATGCACGGCTACATGTGCACGAACATGCTGAGGTGGAAATGTATCAACATTCATGTTTCAATGGACACTCAAGACTGTAAGATATGGAGTGACTGTTATGTCTCTTTGTCCCCTCTTCTCCCCCCTTTCTCCCCCCTTTCTCCCCCCCCTTTCTCCCCCCCTTTCTCCCCCCTTTCTCCCCCCTTTCTCCCCCCCTTTCTCCTTCCCCCCTTTCTCCTTCCCCTACCTACCTATTGGAGACAAACTGCAGCTGCATACTGAGTCTTGCTATCCCCAGCCTTTTATAAGGTCCTGGGAAGTGTTTTAAGAATGCATAAGCATTCATGTACTGTGCGTTATGCAACAACTGAAACGCCCAACAGTGCATGCAAATATAAATGTCATGTTGTACTTATATGAAAAATCAATAAAAACAGATTCACAAAAAAAAAAAAACAATATTCATGAGGTCGATGAGCATCGCATCATTATCAAATCTATTGTGGAAGAAAATGAAGGAATGACACAGTTAAGCTAATAAATGCATTGCGAACAGTACCTCAGCCCCACAGTCCCAAGTTATCTAATTATTCTGTCACCTAGGTTTGAACAATACAAATTTAGGGTTACCCACACAGTTCTAAAAATTGTGATTGTTAAGAAAAGAAAAACTATACTGTATATAAATGCCAAAATGGACGGAGTATCTTCTTCTCTGAATGTTGTTTCCCATTAAAGTGATATGCATTGTTCATAATTGTAGTGGTGTTGATGAACAAGAAGAGCAAAAGATGTTCCCTGTTCACCTGTGATTCTGGATAATGACTTATTTTCTTTAAGTGACATTGAGGGCTCGATCAATCGAATAATACAGGCAAAAGCCCCAGGGCCAGACGGCATTCCGGTAGATTTATTTTTATCTGATGGCTCCAGCTGGGCTCATTACATATTATTACTCTCAAATGCTATAGCCAGCTGTGCTCCGGTCCCAGCCTCCTGGTGAGGGGCTGAGGTGGTTCCAATATTCAAAAAAGGGGACAGAGGGCAACCCTGCTACTACAGGCCTATTAACCTAATTGATGTAGTGCAAAAGGTATTCAGTCAAGCCCTTTTACAAAAGAATCAGATTTGGGATGACAAAAATGCTATCTTGTCACCATATCAAGCAGGCTTTAGAGAAAAGACAGGGACAATAGATTTCGCCTCCTTCTCCTTCACTGGAAAGTTGTAACCATCGGTCAGGGTGGTCTATATTTAGCTTTCATCGACTTAAAGACTGCCTTTGACTTAGTGCCCAGACAAAAGATGTGGCAAGTCCTCAAAGACATGGGAATATCCCCTGCTGTACTTGATCTGGTTGTTCAACTTCATGCAAAAAGAACAATTGATGGACAGAATGCAGAACAATGTCATACATTCACCCCAATACAGAGTTCTGGGCCTAAATCCATCGTTTTTTTGCTCACCATGCCATTCCAGTTTGGACCCAGCCATATGCAAATCAGTCTTGACCCTGCGCCCAATGGGAACAGTCCAGCCCGAACTGCCAGGCCAACTTCATGACAACAACTTTTCCCGGGTGAGGTGGGGACTGCAGGGACAACTTACAGAGCGCATCCCTGTCAGTAGGGGAGTTCGCCGGGGATGCTTTCTGGCACCTACGCTTTTCTCCCTTTACATGAACGAAGTTGTAAGTTTCCTATCGCAGGAGCCCTCCGATGCTCCATCTCTCTGCGGGGAAAAGGTAGTGAATTTATTATTTGCAGATAACACCCTGTTGGTGTCCAAAACCCCGGTGGGCTACAACTATAGTTAAATAGATTCAAACTCTTCTGTGATACACAGGGTCTCAATATAAATGTGTTAAAAACTAAATTCATTGCCTTTAACCCCCCATAAGTCCTATAGAGGTAGGCCAGCTTTGGGAGAAGCTCCTTTGGAAAGATTTAGCACTTTTGACTACCATGGCATAAAACTGTCCGAGAAAATGCACTGGAAACCCCACATTTCGAAAATGGCACTGAAACGCAAGCAGATTACTGGGGCTCTGAGGAAAGAACACCACTTCTCTTTCAGCAGACCAGTTGCTGCTGCCCTGCAGGTCTATGACCTAAAAGCAGTTAGATCCGCGCTCTATGGGCCTTAACTGTGGGGCTTCGATAAGATAGAGGAACTTAGCAGGTCGGAGCACAAATTCTTAATTAGTCTAGTGATGTTGCCCCAGAGCACTCCACCCTTTAATGCTAGATCTGGGGCAAAGCGCTATCACTGATATAGCCAAACTCTGGCCACTGGTATTTTGGGCCACAATCCGGAGGACTCCGGAATTGCTGCATATGCTAAAGACCTTGCGGAGGTCACCCGCCTAGACACTGCCAATAAAATTGGGTGGTTAAATAACATAAGGAGACTCCTTTCAGATATAGGGCTTGGGGAAGCTTGGGAAAAGTTTGACTTATCTTTGCTTAAAAAAAAAAAACACAGTTAAGGGGCAATGATGGAACTGGGTTGCTCAAATTGATGACTGCAGGAGTGATCGGGGGAAACTTACAAAAGAATTCATGTTTCACAAACAGGTTAGCTTCCTGGAATCTTATCTTGATTCAATCCAAACACCCCTTGACAGGAAACTATGCATACAATTTAGGTTCGGCACCATTCCCCTGAATGATCTAGTGGCTAAATGGCATAGCAAAACCCGACATTAAGCAATTGTCCTAGCTGCATGGCCTCCTCAGGATCTGTGGCACACGTGATGTTTGCTTGTCTGGCTTACGTGCGCCCTAGATTAAAATGGATTAAACCGATCTGTTGCAAAATGGGCACACGGAATTACCGGGTCGACTTGCGTATTCTTAAATCAGACACTATGTCACTCTTGCCTGTGCAGTTGCTAAGTTTCTTGGTAGTATGTGGGGCATTAGAAGAAAGGTACTCGTAGATAGCCCATGAAGTGGGCTGACCCCTTTCTACTACACTATTGTTTGTGACATAAGGAGTCCAGCCTATAATTCCCCATAATTCTAAAGTTATAGAATTGGGCTACAAAAGAGCCCTGGATCAATGCGTTGCACAGAT
This sequence comes from Calotriton arnoldi, assembly GCA_963921515.1. Taxonomy (NCBI): domain Eukaryota; kingdom Metazoa; phylum Chordata; class Amphibia; order Caudata; family Salamandridae; genus Calotriton; species Calotriton arnoldi. The sequence goes on from CAWUFW010008400.1 coordinate 871,400, forward strand.
AATATGTAAGCACTTTCTTTTCTATTTTTAAAGAATGAGATTTTACTGTGTATAACATAGGCCTGCAATTTTCCAGCTGTTTTTATTCCCTTGTAAATATTCCCTTCTTAACTTGCAATGGTCTATAACTTTTTAAATACTTTGTACGGATTTTTACTCTTTTTAGCACATCTGTAAATGTATATGAACTTTTATTATTCTCTCATGTAATTGTTCCATCATGGCGGTACTTTCTTGTGTTCGCTTCTACAGATCTTGTATATGAGAACTTTTAAGGCACAAATGCCGAAATAACGTTCAAATTGATTCATTGATGTGCATTGTTCATAATTGTAGTGGTGTTGATGAACAAGAAAAGCAAAAGAAATGTAGAATTTGAGCATTTTTGTATAGTTTTGTTAACTAAAGTGACTGGTCTGGTCTCTGAAGAACCTGGAAAAAAAGTCCAGCAAGGGGTGGACCATGTAAGTAATTCTAACGAAGTGTGAAAGGTGCACTCATTCAGGCACAATGACCAATTGAGCCGCAACAATTGCAAATCAAGTTTACAAAATTAATTGAACAACACTCTCACTGCCACCACACAAATCATCATCATCACTCACTCAATATAATATCACTCATTGATGATCAATAGTTTATTACTTTTTCCAACAAGCTGGTGGTGCACATTTGTCTATTGTATCTCCATTTCCCAATGAGGCAACAAACAATGGCAGTCTTGTAAATTAATGATCTTAACTGGGGCAGTCGAGCTAGGGAATGAAGAAAAGGCATTTTCTTTATGTACTTTAAGCGAATGGGGAGGCTTCTGTGCACACTAGTCGAACTCCACTCCAGTCCATACATGTGAATAAATGCGGGCTGCATAAGTCAGACACCAAATATATAAATGTTTTTCTATATCTATATTTTTTTTTTTTGCAAAGTAGTTCGGTGATGAAAGTTCTGTTGTGTCCTACTCAGTCAGGGAAGTATAGTTCATCCTCCGACTCAAGGAGCTAGCCCAGAAGTTCATCACCTAACACACTGGAATCTGACCAATTGTCCTCATCCTAATCTCCTGTTTTCTTTCAGGGACAGTATAATCTTGTGGTATGAAGTGTTGGTTTATTTTATTCATGGTCTATCTCTCCACGTTTTGCGGCAAGGGACTGATCCTTCTGACTGTGACTACTGTGCCAGCTGTACTAAACACACACTCCGAAGACACACTGGCTGCTGGCCAGGTACTTTATTGCCAGCTTACTGAGCTCTGACCATTGGCACATCTTCCCTTACCAATAGACCAATGGGTTTTGATCCAAGTAGACCTCTTTTGAGTCATCCAGATAGTCTTGGACCATCCTCTGAATGGTAATTGGTGCTGCCGCTTTCTCGACCTCTGTTGCCTTCATCTCTGCACTTGTCTTTAGCCCTGCTGCTTGAAACCAAGCCCTTGCAGAGGTTTGGTCCGATTCTTCTGTTGCTTGTGCTGTTGCTGGCTGCTGTAAGACAACAGCACTGCTTTTTCTGGAGGTTGAAGGCTGCACACCAGAACCTCTGTCTGGGACTCTAACTTCCAGCCATTCTTCTTCCAGGTCTCTTGCTTGGTCAACAATCCATGTCTTGTACTGTGAAACATCCCTTCTGAAAAAGGAATGATAGTGGCATGTATTTTTTTGTACCGTGGATCAAGTACTGCCTCACAGATGTACTCTTTGGAGGACATGATCTCTCTTTGCAGCTTTGTAATAGGATAGTATAGGATGAGGATTTATAAAGCGCACTAATACCCAAAGGTGCCAATGCGCTGGGCGGTAGAGAAGAAGAGAGGAGAATGACGGGCTGCTGGCTAAACTGAGAAAAGCCAAGTCTTCAGCAGATTTTTTAACACTGGAAGTGATTCTACCTGGGAAATCGAGGAGGATAGAGTATTCCAAAGTTTTGCAGCTGCCACCGAGAAGGAACGGCCGCCCCATCTGGCTTTGCGGACTCTAGGGATGATCAATTTTCTCTGGGAGGAAGATCTCCGAGCCCTCCCAGGCATATACCATTTAAACATGGTTTTCAGCTGCTACGAACCTTTATTATGCAGGGCCTTGTGAACCGTACACAGGGCTTTAAAGGAGATTCGCTTCCTAATAGGGAGCCAGTGCAGAGTGCAGAGCCCCTCCTTTGCTGAGTGCCTTTTAATAACAGCAAAGTGAAGGAATGCTCAGAACCAACTCTTATGCTTCTTTGTTCACACCGGCAAACCTTTGGGACACCTTTTTAACTGGTCCTGTAGCATATGCAACAACGGGATTGCCTGACTCATGGAACTTTTCTCCTTGCTGACTTTGTGTGTGAAAACCTCAAAAGGAAGTCAGGTGTCAGGCATTTGACTAGCCCCCATATGTCCATCTCCATGGTCATGCTTTTCCCAGTTGCATCCCCTACTCTTTGAGGATATAGTTGGTGATCGGTCTGTACTGCGCAAACAGACATTACAACATGTGGTAGGTCGAGTTCCAGCGTGTTGGCACTTTCTGTATGAGGGATTTAGCCAGTACTCTTTTAGCATGCTGAATGATCCTCAACTGCTTCCAGGCTTTAAAAGAAGCAGGAGGCCAGTATGTTTGTCTTCTTTTTTTTAGAAAGTCCTGCATAATCAGGTTGATGCAATGCGCCAAACACAGGACCCTGAAATATCCACATCGGCTATGGCCTTGACTATATTATTGACATTGTCCATGACAACAAATCCAATTCTAAGACCTGTGGTTCAAAGCCATTCAAACACCTTGCTGTTAAAGTCTTCTAAGATGTTTGCAGCTGTATGGGATTTCTGTATGGCTCGTTATCACTATGGAGAGCGAGAGAAAGTCAGATCAGTTGCACTCTCCCGCTGTCGATGTTTACACACACAAGCAACTGATGAAATAAAACTTCTACCAAGGAAACTTCAGATTTCCTGTTATGTCAGGATGTGGATGTTAGATTTTGTCTCTGCTCTGTCCTACAAGTTTGGGATATCCAAAGATATTGGAGTAGATGCCTCACTCACTTATCGTGACATGCTTCATCATTGGCGCCTATCCACACCCGGGTAAGATGGTACTACCTGGGCGGACTCAACCATAGATGGAACGGGAGTCCTTACATAAAGCAAAACTGAATAAGCAGGAATCCCGAAGAGTGATACTTTAAAAATACCTCAAGGTATACCCAAAGACTTACTTTATTGTGAGGGTACCTGGGGTATAGATAAAAACATCAGTTTTTAGGGTTCTATTGAATTCAATTATTCAATTATACCCTTGTTTCTGTGCCAACATGTTTCGGCCCTCTCTAGGAGCCCAATCAGGTCTGGGGCCTTCGTCAGGGCTGTCTTTTTAGTATCTCTGCTTTGTCTTGTGCACACATACCATGCACACTCGTGAGGCCTAATGCTCTCACCTGTCTTGGTTTTTTTCTCCAGAAGATTTTCCTCTAGTATGTTTTTCCAAGGGTCATGCGGTTGGTGCAGGTGGTGCCGTCTTGTAGTCACACATTCGTCAAAGAGCCAGGTACTGCGGGATTACCTTGGTGATTCCGCTCCGACCACCGCCGAATTTCTGTATGGCTACCATTGCATGCTGCCGAATGGCCTGAAAACTTTCTCCAGCGCTGAGGCCTACAGATAACTGTTGCCTAACCCTCACAAATGAGATCTAGTGTGCAGTAATGCACATTAATCAGCTGCTTGACAACTGGTCCGCATGTTTGTCGTCAGGTGGACAGTGTGAACAGCACTCTACTGCATAGCTTGGCCAACCAATTGCAGCTGATCATGATGGTGTGGTGGGACAGCAGCTCTGGCAAAATAGGTCCAGCAGGGACCCTTCCATGTTGGGCAGATGGTCTCCACAAATTCTAAAAATCCTACTCTTGCCTTAAAGAAAAAGGGAGGAGGTGTAGCCCTAACATTTTAGCCAGCTTCACACTGTACAAATGTGCTGTTGGATAGTGGCATTCGTAGGGTTCCTCCTGCCTAAACATGCCCATGATAATAGCTTGGATGTTTTTCTTTTGTCGTGCCACTGTCGCAAGCGACTGATTGTGAAAATCAGGAGGTGGTAGATTCAATGTGCGTCTTAGGAGAATCACTGTATATGATGGTGTCTACACCTGAGTCTTGCGCCATTTGGAGGTTGCTGATGCTGGTAATGCTGGCAATGCTGGCACACTGCAGGGGACAGGGCTGCTTCATATAAAGCTGTCATCCTGTACTTCCTCAAGACCTCCTTCTATAATCATAAGCCCTTCCCCTCTCTAATCACCACCACCAACTACCTTCTTAAAGTTCTCCTCCCATCGGATTGTGTGATTTAAAAAAAAAAAAAAAATTGTTTCATATGGGACGTTAGGCCTCCATTACCATAGTATGAACCTGGCTTTCCTCGAAGAACCCTTGCGTGGCAAATGGAGCATATGGCAATGTTATCCTCTTGCTTGCTGATTGTAAAGAAGTCCCAAACTGGGGAGGATAACCTTTTTAGTGTGCCAATGCCTAAAGAACTGGTTGTAGGTGGGTTTTTCATTTGCCGCTCTGCAGTTTGTACTTTGACTGAGGTAGTGGTGGATGCATGTCTTAGCGGGGGCCTTACAAATATGGAAGCTGGAGGTGAAACCAGTGCCACATCCCTCTGAGTAGGTTGAATACAAAGGGTCAGCTCGGTGTTCTCTGAGCCACCCTTCATACTGATAATCACTGGCTCGTCTTCATCACTTTTCCATAATACTAAGGCTTTCAGGAACTTTTCTTTACCTTGTTTCTCTTGGGTCTTGCACTCGGCCAGGGTGCAATCCATGTCCAAATCAGCAGAAGGGAAGCTTGGACAAGATGGTAGAGTAACCTTTCTTTTTCTTGCTGTAGATTGTGAAGCCAGTGGTTCAAGAACTACATCTTGCTCAGGAGGAAGCTCAACCTCCTGTTCTGATCCTCCTTCAGGAAGAACTGTTGCTAGCTGGGGCTCCTGTTGTCCACTTTACTCAGTTTCCTGTGGCAGTTGGGTACTTTGTGGCTGAGACAAATCCAGTTCAGACTCCGTGCTCGGCACCATGACTGCAGTGGCTTTGAAGATTTATGAGGCAAAGGCTTTTAATTCAGTATTATATGGTGCAGAACTGTGGGGTACTCCAAATATGAGGATCTGATAAGAGATGAGAGCGGATTCCTTAGAAACCTCATCCCCTTCCGCCCAGCACTCCACTGTACCCATTGCTTGGTGATTTGGGGGTTACAGGGGCGGCAAGTAAAATCCGTTTATGGCCCGGCTTTTCTGGAGACGCCTTTGGACCACCCCCAAACTCGCTCATTAAGTTGATAGTGTGAAGGATGTTGTGATGGCCGATCATTTTAGCAAAATCCCTTAGTTTAGGAATTTGAAGTCAACTGTGCTCTCTAGGGCTGCACGATTTATGGGACTTCCGGCCACAACTGCTTTCCCACCGAAGGCTGCACTGAAAAAGTAATATTGGGCTTTTGTGATGGCTGAGGAATCACAGAGAGCCGTTAGCTCTAGATTGACAAGTTAATTCATTGATATCAAGTCTGCAAGCGGGTTTGAACCATTTTGGGATCTTGTGACTTCTCCTTTACATAGGAAACTATGCTTTCAGTTTTGCATGCCACCATACCATTAAGGATGTTACCTTCTGGATGGGTTGGCAAAAGAGACACTCGTTGTTCCACCTGTAATCTTGCAAAAGAGAGTATCTCCCACATATTGCTTGTCTGTCTAGGCTGTGCATCACCTTGCCACACCTGGTTTGCACCGGCATGCAGACTACTTGAGTACGCATCCACCAAGAGGCTCTATGTATCCTCAGATCGGATTCCCACCCAGTTCTAGCCATTTCCATCTCTAAGTTTCTGGGCGCAATGCGAGTGATTCATAGTAAAGCCTTATATCGCCATGTCACTTGATCTCATTTTAGTGCACTATTATCTTGCACTCTTCGACCTTTCTTACTAATTATCTGACACAATGGCATTTCCTTCTATAAATAAGGAGTCATATTTTTATATCTTTTAGTTAAGCTGTGAATTTAAATATGAATGAATTGATTACTTTTTAAACCATGCTTGCACAACTGTATATATTTTAGCTTTGGAATTGATTTATTGATGATGTTATAAGAATGTATTATTAATTGTATGCTTTTTAATGCTCCCACTTTTATAGGCCTGGTGGCTGAAATAAAGTAATTTGAAGTTGATGAATGCTGGTGACATATCGCAGGGAGGGTGCAGGGAAAAATCAAATAATGTTAAAAAAGTAATTGCTGGTGTCTCACTAGGTTCTATGAAAAATCCTTTGAGAGGCAAAGAGGTGCAGGGGAAAATGCAAAAACATGCATATAATTATAGAAACACTGTATATACATACTACAATAATCCTCAAGCATATTAAACTGATATCAGGGAAAATAGTGAAAAAATGAACAAAAAACAAAAAGGCATAGCCCTCTTCTATTAGTGTCACACACTGGCTGGCTACGCAAAAAGGTCGCCAGCCACATGTTCACACAACAAGATAGAAGGCATGTAGAACAAAGAACACATGCAGAGCTGAGGGCAAAGCACACTGGCTAGTAACACAAAATGGCCACCAGCCACATGTTCAAACAACAACAAGCATAAAGGCATGGACATCAAAGAACACATACAGGCCTATAGCAACAGCACACTGGCTGGTTACACAAAATGGTCGCCTGCCACATGTTTAAACAACGACAAGCAAGAAGGCATGGACAAGAAAGAACACATGAAGGCCTGTGGACATTGACTCAACAAGAAAGAAAACTCTACCATTAATTCAGCAATGCTAAAAAATAAAAATTGAGACGCTATAAACTTTTTCCAACAACACACATCCTCCCAAGTCATCAAAACATTACCCCACCAAAATACTTTTTGCAGAAAAAAACATGAAATACAAAAAAACACATTTTGCATTTAATCCAATGCCGTCCCTAAATCATAGATGTTTTTTGTTTTTTTAAACATCTACCACCGAAACAGTTGTTTTTATCACACCCAATGCCTAGTACTGGCTGGATGGCCCTTGGGCAGACTAGGCCACATGATAAAATAAATAGTGTAAATGTCACAAAATGGGAGAAAAAGTACTTAACTGTGCAACCTTTTTTCCTTATAAAAGCTAAAAAATTGAATTTAAAAAATAGGCCTCTACTGGAGCTCCAGGCCACCCACCACAATCGCAATCAAATTTAAAAATTGAATAAAAGGTACAAATCTATACTGGTGGAGGCCCTCTATCAAACAATACCCTTATTCAAATGTTTTTTTTAACTTGTTGAGATGTTACAATTTAAAACAAAGTCCTAAAAATCCAATGGTTTATGCAGCAGGAAATGCGACAAAAGGTGATCCTTTCATTTCGAAATCCACATAAAAAGTGACCAGTAGATGGACAAAGCACTGAAAGGAGCATTCTGTACAGGAAGAGGAAGTTGGAGTCTTTGTGGCACTTTCTTCCTGCTAATTAAAATGATGTGAAATTGAGATGTCAGCAGTGATGTCACTGACCATGTCATGAGTGATGTAATAGGTGAGATCATAAGCAGTGCATCGCGGGAGCGTAAGTTATAGTTAGCGCAGGTAACTATAACTGCTGAATTTCTATGGTTTTGTATGAATGAAATCTGAGCCTAACTATAACGTCCCTGAAAGCTGTGGTTTTTTCAGTGAATTTCTATTTTAAAAAAATTCTATCTCCTAACTAAAACATCCTTGTAATCTTTGTTTTTTTTTCTGTGAATTTCTACTTTTTTTAAATTGTATTTCCTAACTGTAACCTATAAACTTTGAAAATGAGTGTGTGAGTGGCTGTATAGGTTGGTGAATGGGTGTATGAGTGGCTTTATGGGTCTTTGAGTGGCTGTACGGGCGTGTGAGAGCGCTGTATGGGTATGTGAGTGGGTGTGTGAGTGCCTGTGTGGGTCTATGACTGGGTTTGTGAGTGGCGCTATGGGTCTGTGAGTGGCGCTATGGGTCTGTGAGTTGATGTGTGGGTCTGTGAGTTAGTGTGTGAGTGCCTGTGTGTGTCTGTGAGTGGGTGTGAGAGTGGCGCAATGGATTTTGGGTATATGCATACTTACAGTATTTAAAACTAAGAACCATGGACTCTGCTCTCACCAGGACATGACGAGAAAGAAACCGCTTGTCACAGTCACCTCAGATCAGATTGCACTCAATTAGGTCAGCGATGCAGACACCTGAATTAAGGATTTCTGATTGTTTTCCAGCGTGGAATATGAGAGGAAACACATTTGATAACCCAAGAAGTTATGAACGTTTGTGCTTTACCCAAATGGATTTTCAACTAGGGCACCGGCTATGTTTATATTTGTAAGTGATTCCTGGTGAAGTTTAATTTCTGTTTAATTGCCGAAAACGTCTACCCAACTGGAGTACTTTCATCTGGATAATCCGTAGGTGCTACCTCGTTAGATAAATGTCTCATACATATTCTGCACTACATCTGCGTAAAGGACCACGGGGTAATGTTTCCAGTGAACTTATGTGCATGTAATTTCTGCAATGTGATTGTTCCTCAAACGTCTTCATCCACAAATCTGTGATAACGTGAATCCTCATCAAGAGAAGACGACGAGACTGCAAAAAGGTGTATCGCCACGTAACGGGTACTTACTCTTTACTAAATGAAGTGATTCTTTGTTTAGTGAAGATGTTCTCGCATTCCTCTGCATCTATAACGTGTGATCTAAATCATCTGGAAACGCGCTTGGGGCTTTTTGTTAAGCTGTACATCAATATGCGAAAAGGCAAGAAGACCTTTGCATATTACTAAGTTATACGGGAAGAGGGGCCATGTGGCACCCCTCCATGGGCCGATTTCAGCCCCTGGGCCCGGACAAAATTTAATGGAGGAGTGAGGCCGTAAGCCCCCCCCTCTCCCTGGGCCGATTTTGGCCCGAGGACCCCACCCCTGGGCCTGGCCACAATTGAATGGGGGCGATGTGCCCCATGACCCCATCCCCTGGTCCCGGCTAAGACTCCCTTGGTGCCCGGGAGCTCACCCATGGCACCCAGTGTGCTTTGGGACCGTGGGGGAAGCCTCAATGGCTCCCGCTGTCCCGGCCGGCTCCCCGCCTCCTGCACGAGCCAGCATTGCTCTTTCACTCTGGGAACTGCTGGAAATACAGCTCCCTGCATGCAAGAGCAATAGTTTTATTTCTTTGGGCAAAACTCAGCTCCCAAAAAGCAGGAGAACTTTGACAACTCCAGCTTGCTGGAAGTGGAGTGTTTGCTTTTTGTTGGCGGGAGCTGTCTGAGCTCCCGCCAAGCAAAAGCAAACCGGCTATCTCTCGACGGTGGGCACCTCAGGAGTTGGCAGGAGCCTGCCCGGGGGGTGGCAAACCTCAGGGCCATATATGGTTCCAGAAGGGGGTGGAGTCCTTTCTTGTGCACGGGCAGACCCCAGGAAGGTGGTGGTCCCAGGGGCCGTATGTGGCCTGGGAGGGGGGGGTCGCGTGGCACCCCTCCTTAATTAAAAAAAAAAAAAAAGTAGTTGGCCACGAGAAGGTCCCCTGCGTCCACAAAGCTCCCCACTACAATATTTAGGTCTAGCCTAGCGGCAGCGCGTATGCATTGTTCGCTCTGCGAGACTGCTGTAGTAGAGTATGGGAGAGAAGCCGCGCCCACTCTCCTCCCATATTTTTCATTGGCTTGTGTCATTGTCTTTCGTAAATGCTGCCTTCAGATTCAATAATGGGCTTGTTAGTCCCTCCTTAGTATGACCTTGTCTTCATTTGTACCCTCCCATGGCGACTGGCCCTTTTACTTCAGTTGCTACACGGGACCTGTTATTTAGTCTGTAAGCACTATTTACTTTATTGAGTTTCTCTTACTGCAGGCCGGACATGCGCTGCTTCAGCTGAAACCGCTTGTGTTGATTTAAGCAGCACGGCCGCCCCGTAACACGGGCGCCTGCTTTCAATCACTTTAACCCGGCATTATCTCGTGTCTGTTTCAACCCCCAGTAAAATGGATCTAGAAATGATTAGCGAATTAAGTCATGTGAATTTCAGGTAGCACATACTCCTGTGCTAATGGGCTGAAGCTAACAACAGCACATCTGTGTTACATGTCATCTGTACTAAAGCCACCTGACGGGTTGTTTTCAAAAGCCTGTTTTATTAACAACAACAACACCACCACCAATACCACCACCTCCACCAATTCCACCACCTCGACCAGTTCCTCCACCAATACCACCACCGCCAATACCACCACCACCAATACCACCACCACCACCACCACCACCAATTCCACCACCAATACCACTACCACCACCTATAACACTACCACCACCTATAACACTACCATATAACACCACCACCACCAATAACACCAACACCAATGCTACCACCACCACCAGTACCACCACCACCACCACCAATACCACCACCACCACCAATACCACCACCACCAATGCCACCACCACTCAGTACCACTACCACCATCAATACCACCCCCTCCACCAATACCAACACCACCAATACCACCGCCAATACCACACCACCACCACTACCAATACCAATACCACCACCAATCCACCACCACCAATACCACCACTAATACCACCGCCAATACCACCACCATCACCACCAATACCACCATCACCACCAATACCACCAATACCACCACCACCACCAATACCACCACCACCAATACCACCACCACCATTAATACCACCACCACCATCAATATCACCACCACCAATACCAGTACCACCAATACCACCACCAATACCACCACTAATACCAGTACCACCAATACCACCACCACCAATACCACCACCACCAATACTGCCAGCACCACCACCACTAATGCAACCACCACCAATACCACCACCAATAATACCACCACCCCCACCAATACCACCACCACCAATACCACCACTAATACCACCACCACCAATACCACCACCACCAATACCATCACCACCAATACCCCACCACCACTAATACCAGTACCACCACCAATACCACCACCACCACCAAAACCACCAATACCACCACCTCAGCACCTCTCGCTCACTAGTAATAGCAGGGCACTGTACGAGGCCGGAGCTGCAACCATCCCTCCCTCCCTCAATGCCTGCCATAAATCACAGCCCGCCCTGCACCAGGAGGTGAAGCTAGGGCCCTACTACAACTGGAGTGTTTTTTATTAGGCCAAAGATAGCAATGACATTACGCAATGCCACACTGCACACTCAAATCACAGATCGGGCAGGAAATAGCTCCCGCTCTTCCTCCTGAGCCGCTACAGTGTAATCACAGAGCGAAAGGTGTTGGAGCGCTTTGTTAGTGTTTAAGGCTCGGATCATATGTAACTCTCACTTCACACTTTGTCTTTGTAATTTACAACACTTGCACATCTTTTTCACTGCACTATTAATCACTACTTTGAAGACATGCCAGGCCAGGCCAGTCTCTTCCTCTGATATTTACAATCTAATAAGCGGTCGAGAAGGTCCTTTATTGTAATGCAATAGGTCTCACATTACAGAGTTTAAGCTATTAGTATTGTAAATGACAATGCCTTTTATTTATGTTATAAAACCCAAAACATAAATAAAAGGCATTGTCATTTACAATGCCAGTAGCTGAAACTCAAGTGAATGCGAGACCTATTGCATTGCAAATGCTTGTTTTATTCAGAGCCCGGGAGAGGCGGTGGTCCCCGGGGCATAAATAAGCCCTTGGAGGGGGCCATGTGCACCCTCTTCCATTTTTCATAAATATCAACATGCTCACGGGAGCTACATTAACCCCTTCGCTGCTAGGCCTCCCCCCCCCCCTGTGCTAAGCCTTTTTTTGGCTATTTGGGGTAGTTCGCGATTAGGCCCCTGTAACTTTTTGACCACATAAGGTATCCACGCCAAATTTGCGTCCTTTTTTCCAACATCATGGGGATTCTAAAGGTACCCAGGGTTTGTGTATTCCCCTGGAGGGGACCCAGAAATTAGCCAAAATACAGCTAAATTGTAGTTTCTTTTAGACAAATGGAAAAAAAGGGGTACAGATGAAAGCGTCTGGTTTTTTCCCTGCAAATGGTATTAAAAAAGGGGTTGTGGTGCTGAAATCACCATCTTCCCAGCTTTCAGGGACAAGCAGACTTTTGTCAGAAAACCAAAAGATTTTACACCGTTTTGGCATTTTTCTTGGACATAGCCTTTTTTTGTTGCTATTTTTTGTGCTTTCAACCTCCTTCCAGTTAATGGTAGAAATGGGTATGAAAGCAATAATGGATCCTGGAACGCTATACATTTTAGAAACGTAGACAAAATTCTGAATTCAGCAAGGGGTCATTTGTGTAGATCCTTCAAGGTTTCTTTATAGAAATTAACAGTTAAATATAGGAAAAATTGAAAATTAGTTGGAAAAAAACAGCCATTTGTGTCAACGTTTTCACCTGTAACTTCTTCTAATTATGACAGCTGTTTGAAAGCAATATACCGTTACATCCGCTGGACCTTTCTGGTTGTGGGGATATATAGGACTTGTAGGTTCACCAAGAACCCGACGAACCCAGAGCCAATAACTGAGCAGCGTCTTGCAATTGTTTTTTATTATGCACCGGGTATATAGCAATTATTCTGGGAAAATGTATACATGGAAAAATCGGTAGGAAAGACACCTATGTATTTCTGAAATGGGAACAAAATATAGAGTTTAGAAACAGTAGATATTTGCACATTTCCGACATTGGGAGTACCCATACTAGCATGAGAATTATAGGTCATTTTTCAAAATGACTACTTTTTTACACATTGTCTTTCATTTGGAAGGCAGAAATGGATCGAAAGTCAATAGGTAATAACAGGTGCTCCACAATTCCGTGTTACCCTAACTCTCCCAATAAATATGGTACCTCACTTGTGTGGGTAGGCCTAGTGCCGACGACAGGAAACGGCTCAAAACGCAACGTGGACACACCACATTTTCACAATGAAAATGACCCTTTTTGCAAAGTGCCTAGCTGTAGTTTTTGAACCCTAGCTCTGCCGGCACCTAGGGAAACCTAGCAAACCTATACATTTTTAAAACTAGACACCCAGGGGAATCCAGGATGGGGTGACTTGACTGGCTCTCACCTGGTTCGGTTACCCAGAATTGCTTGCAAACCTAAAACATTGACAAAAAAAAATACATTTTCTTCACATTTCTGTGGTGGAAAGTTCTGGAATCTACGTGGATCCACAGAATTCCACCCACCTCGATTCCCCAAAGTCTTCCGAGAAAAATGGTACCTCACTTGTGTGGGTAGGCCTAGTGGCTGACGATAGGAAACGAGCGCAAAACGCAACGTGGACACACCACATTTTCACAGTGAAAAATGACCCTTTTTTTTTTTGCAAAGTGCCTAGCTGTAGTTTTTGAACCATAGCTCTGCCGACACCTAGGGAAACCTCGCAAACCTATACATTTTTGAAAAGTAGACACCCAGGGGAATCCAGGATGGGGTGACTTGACTGCCTCTCACCAGGTTCTGTTTCCCAGAATCCCTTGCAAACCTAAAAAATTGCCAAAAAAAAACACATCTTCACATTTCTGTGGTGGAAAGTCCTGGAATCTGCGTGGATCCACAAAATTCCACCCCCCCCCCCGCGTTCCCCAAAGTCTTCCGATAAAAATGGTACCTCACTCGCGTGGGTGGGTCAAGGACCCGCAGCAGGGAAGGGCCCAAAACCTATTGAGGCGACATCAAAATTACCTATCACAAACCAACCTGGTTTTGCAAGGGGGGTCCCATGAGTTTTTGGCCCGGGGCTCGGCGGCCATCTAGGGAAACCTACCAAACCCACAACCCACACATTTCTGGAAACTAGACACCCGCGGGAGTCCAACGAGGTTTGGCTTGCGTGGGTCCCCCAACATTCTCCTACCCAGAATCCCCTGCAAACCTCAAATTTCGCTGAAAAAATCACTTTTTTCTCAAATTTCTGTGTGGGAAAGTTCTGGAATCTGCGTGGATCCACAAATTTCCTCCCACCCAGCGTTCCCCCAGGTCTCCCGATAAAAATGGTACCTCACTGTGTGGGTAGGCATAGTGGCTGCAACAGGAAATGGCCCAAATCGTACTGTGGAGACTTCAAAATTACCTATAACAAAACTACCTGGTTTTTGGGGTGGGGGCACCTGGCGTCTTAGCCCCGGCGGCCATCTTGGGAAAGTACCAAACCCAAACATTTCTGAAAACTAGACACCGGGGAGTCCAATGAGGTATGGCTTGCGTGGATCCCCAACGTTTTCCTACCCAGAATGCCATGCAAACCTCAAATTTAGCTGACAAAACCACATTTTCCACATATTTTTGCATGGAATCACCGTGCCGGGCACAAATGTCCTACCCCACAGCGTTTCCCTGAGTCTCCCGAGTAAAATGATACCTCACTTGTGTGGGTGGGGCAAGGGCCTGTGACTGGGAAGAGCCCAAAACATAGGGAATAAGGGTATAGCACCGAGAATTCTAAGCGCTACATTTTTTTTAAAAATACGTTTTTAGCCAATTCTGCATTGGACACCCACACAAGTGAGGTATCATTTTACTCGGGACACTAAGGAGAACGCTGTGGGTAGGACATTTGTGCCGCCACGGTGATTCCTTGCAAAAATATGTGGAAAATGTGTTTTTTCAGCTAAATTTGAGGTTTGCATGGCATTCTGGGTAGGAAAACGTTGGGGGAATCCACGCAAGCCATACCTCATTGGACTCCCCGGGTGTCTAGTTTTCAGAAATGTTTGGGTTTGGTACTTTTCCAAGATGGCCGCTGCGGCCAAAACCCCAGGTGCCCCCACCCCAAAAACCAGGTAGTTTTGTTATAGGTAATTTTGAAGTCTCCACAGTACGATTTAGGCCATTTCCTGTTGCAGCCACTATGCCTACCCACACAATTGAGGTACCATTTTTATCGGGAGACCTAGGGAACGCTGGGTGGGAGGAAATTTGTGGATCCACGCAGATTCCAGAACTTTCCCACACAGAAATTTGAGAAAAAAGGGATTTGTTTTTTCCAGCGAAATTTGAGGTTTGCAGGGGATTCTGGGTAGGAGAATGTTGGGGGACCCACGCAAGCCATACCTCGCTGGACTCCCCGGATGTCTAGTTTCCAGAAATGTGTGGGTTTGGTAGGTTTCCTAGATGGCCGCCGAGCCCCGGGCCAAAACTCATGGGACTCCCTTGCAAAACCAGGTTGGTTTGTGATAGGTAATTTTGATGTCGCCTCGATAGGTTTTGGGCCCTTCCCTGCCGCGGGTACTTGGCCCACCCACACAAGTGAGGTACCATTTCTATTGGGATACTTGGAGAAATGCTGGGGGTTGGAAATTTGTTACTTTCTGCAGCGTGAAAATTTGAGCACAATAATGCAAGGCAAATGGGACAGTCACATTTTGAGGTTTGCAGGACATTGTGGGTAAGATAACTTGTTGGGATCCACAAGAGAGACATCACCATGTACTCCCATGGGTGTTTAGTTTACGACAATATCTACAGTTGGTAGGTTTTTCTTAGATGAAATGTACACCTTGGCACAGAGACCAAAAAGACAAAGATTACTGCACAGCCATCTATTCCTCAAGCACACACACATACTGGTTGGATTTGGCACGAGGGCGAGTGATGGTTCAGTATATAAAATGTTATTAACAAGAGATTTCACAAAAATGAAATGCGCTGTCAATAATTGAAAGGACAAAAACTGAACCAGTGACTCGCAGCTCGTGAGCTGTAAAGCCATGACAAGGCACCAACCGCTTTACAGGCCATTCACACACCTTTCATACATGATACACACAAGACCATTCACACCACCAGGCACGAAACCAACACATTACAACATTCACAAAAAGGGACAAGGTACACCCTGCTTGAAAAAAACAGAAAAGACAAATATTTCTGCACAACCACCTATTCCTCAAGCACACATACATACTGGTTGGATTTGGCACGAGGTTGAGTGATGGTTCAGTATATACAGTTGTATTAACCAGAGATTTCCCAAAAATGAAATGCACTGTTAATAATTGAAAGGACGAGAAACTGAACCATTGACTCGCAGCTCGTGAGCTGTAAAGCCACGACAAGGCACCAACCTCTTTACAGGCCATTCATACACCTTTCATACGTGTGACACATACAAAACCATTCACACCGCGGGCCCAGCACATTACAACACTCACACCAGCAGACAGCGCCATTCAAGGGCCCATCACTTTCACATGCCCACATTCCTGACACAGCAACCACACCAGCTCACGGATTGCGTGGAGTGGCGTTTGGCTAGCAGTGTGTGTAGTGACCAGCAGCAAGTCACTACTCGCACACCGCCAGCCAAGCGCCAGTCCACCCACACCGCCAGCCAAGCGCCAGTCCACCCACACCGCCAGCCAAGCGCCAGTCCACCCACACCGCCAGCCAAGCGCCAGTTCACGCACACCGCCAGCCAAGCGCAAGTCCACGCACACCGCCAGTCCACGCACACCGCCAGCCAAGCGCCAGTCCACGAACACCGCCAGCCAAGCGCCAGTCCAGGCACACCGCCAGCCAAGCGCCAGTCCAGGCACACCGCCAGCCAAGCACCAGTCCAGGCACACCGCCAGCCAAGCGCCAGTCCACGCACACCGCCAGCCAAGCGCCAGTTCACGCACACCACCAGCCAAGTGCCAGCCTACACACACCGCCATCACATTTAGGATATTTTTTATACAAAAAAGAAAATACAAACAAATTGCAAATAGATACAAATTTACTAACACAAAATCTGAAACTAAATACATTGCACAAATGCCAACCTTGAAACTGAACAAAAAATATAAAACAATAGGGACTAGGCAGTTCACTTTACCACTCATGGATGCTCCCAAAAATTATTTTGCGTGTGGTACATTCTAAAACAAGCAGGCGCACACAGCCCAGGGTTAGAAGGACACTTGGGGGCAGTACAAACGAGTCTCTTTCCGCGTACCTCTTCGCCAACAGACTCTACATCTCCTACTGGGAAAGTCTTTTGAGGGTGTGGGAGGAATGTGATCAGGAAAGTGGCGATCTTTCAATCTAGCCACATCCTCCACCACTCCAACTCTAGGAACACTTGCCTGTTCCACTACAACAAGGCTGCCTATTACAGACTCCTGAAACTTAGCAAAAGTCATCTTTGACTCAGGACAAGAATCCTTGAATACAACAAAAGCATTAAAGGTTGCCAAGTGGAAAAGATGGATAGCCAACTTCTTATACCAAATGTAAGCCTTACGAAGAGCAGCGTAAGGTTCCAACCTCTGATCTACTCTATCAACACCACCCATGTGCCTATTATAGTCTAAAATGCACACAGGTTTGCGCGCTTCAGCAACCTGACCCCAAACAGTCACAGGTGAAGTGCTTTCATCATGGATGGTAGTCAGCATGTAGACATCTCTCCTGTCTGAAAACATCACAGCTAGAAGTTCCTCGCAACGCACTGCACTGTCCCAGCACAAGCTTTTGACAAACAAGTTCTTTGGGAAACCTTTACGGTTGGAGCGGATTGTGCCACAAGCAACAGTGTCCACTTTGGCTAATTCCCTGAACAACCGCACACCAGTGTAGAAGTTATCTACATATAAATGGTGGCCTTTGTTAAAACGTCCTCTACCAAGTTCCCACACAATTTTCTCAGTCACTCCAAAAGTGGACGGACAACCAGGGGGGTTAATCCTGGATTCCTTACCGGTGTACACCCTGAAATTAGAGACATATCCAGTCCTACTGTCACACAGCATATACAGCTTAATTCCATAGCGTGCCCTCTTACTAGGAATGTATTGCCTAAAACCAAGCGGCCCTTTGAACAACACCAAAGACTCATCCACTGCTATTTCTTTCCCTGGAGCATAGATCTCAGAAAATCGATCAACAAAGTGATCAATGACAGGCCGAATCTTAAAAAGACTGGTCACAATCAGGGTGATCTCGTGCCAGCGCTAAACCATTATTGACAAAATGCAGCATCCGAAGCAGAAGCAAATACCTATCACGACTCATGACTGCCAGAAATATAGCCGTTGCCATCAAGGGACTAGTAGACCAATATGAAGACATTGATGGTTTCCTTAGCAAGCCCATCAAAGAGTTAAACCCAAGAACTTCTTCATCTCTTCCAGATTTGTGGGAGTCCACCGGGTAGCTCTAGAGTGGGGCCTAAGGCTGGCACTGTTGTCCCTCAAAAACTGTTCGGCATACAAATTAGTCTGCTCAACAATCTGCCAAAAACACATCGTCCATAAACAACTGAAAAAAATTATTGGCAAAATGTTTTCTGTATTCACTCTACACCCTGGAACACCAGTAAAGTCTGGCAATGCCGGGCTGCACCATGCCTGGGGCAACCCAGAGGTCATCACTTCCAACTGGAAGCCTTGCAGCCCCAGGCTGCAGCCCAGATGCCTCTTGCTGCACTATCGGCACATCAATGTCCTCCTCTAAAACAGGCACTTCATCCCGCACTAAGAGTAGCTTCATTCGCACTGAGAGTAGCTTCATCATCCGATGATTCCATGTGGAGAGAAAACTCACTGCCTGAATCTTCCCTCCCTCCTCTGCCTCAGATGCAGAGTCAGTCTCTGAACCATGGTCAGAGGAAGACTCAAAAAGCATACCAACAACCTGCTGAGCAGTAATCCTGCGGCTAGCCATTATCCTTACTAAGAAAGGAGACTGCACAAACAAGTCAACAACAACCAACACTGTGCAAAATAAGTAATAAACAAAGTGTGGCTTTAGCACAAAGATCTATATACTCAAAAACAATATAACTCTCTTGCCAAAGATAGCTACACTCACCAGCACCTACTCTGCAGAGACACAGCAAAAAGCAACGATATCCCACTGGAAAGAAAAACAAAACCAATTACTCATAAGACAACAAAGTACACATCGAGCACTAATGCAAAAAGATTTTGACACTCAAAAACAGAAGCCAAACATACTGCCATTATTACACCATTTGCAAAAACACATTCATGTAGGGAAATTAAACTAATTTAGAGTAAATAGTACAAAAAATTCTCTCTACCAAACACATGCAACTACACAAGCTGCAGAACCAGCAGTAACAAAACCGCAACCTGGAACAGTCTAAAAGAGCAAAAGCCTTGAACTAGAATAAAACAGAGAAATAAAAATTATAATTACATTTCACAAACAATAATACAATTAAAATTATAACACACAATGTCACTACCCAAATGGTCAATCTGCCAGATGGGCCTTCAAATAGGGCTGAGAAAAATGGGGATTAGGTGGGGTTTTCTACCAAGCCACTCTGTCCCCCAGGTGGGGCAGAAAACAACAGACAGATATTTGCCGCCCCTTGCAAAAAAAAAAAAAATAGATCCCAGGTGCCTAGTAGGGTTTTCTGCCTTCCCCTCCCACCTAGGGCAGAAAGACCAAAAAAGGGGCAGATCTGTAGGGGCAGAAAATACACAAACCTAATTTATTCCTTTGGAAGCGACCCTTGGCCAAGGGGTCGCTTCCATTACCTATAAAAAGAAAATCCCTGGTGTTTACTGGGGTTTCAGCCCCCCGCCATACCCGGGGGCAGTAAGGTAAAAAGGGCCGACTGCCACCAGGGGGGGGGGCGGGCAGAAAAACATCCACAAATTATAACCCCTTGGAAGCTGAACCCTGCCCAAGGGGTCGCTTCCACACACTAAAAACACAATCCCTAGTGGGCCAGGGGGGCAGAAAGGCCAAAACAACGGGCAGATCTGTCCCCAGGGGGAGGGCAGAAAAAACCAGCACAAATTTTGAGCCCCTTTGGAAGCGACCCATGCCCAAGGGGTTGTTTCCATTTAAATTAATTAATCCCTGGTGGCTAGTGGGGTTTTCTGCCCCCGGGGCAGAAAAGCCCAAAAACGGGCCAAGAAAAACATGGCATAAATTGGATCCCTTTGGAAGCCGACCCTTGCTCGAAGGGGTCGCTTCCATTTGAAAATATATACCATCCCTGGTGCCTAGTGAGATTTTCTGCCCCCTGCCCCCTGGGGGCAGAAAAGGCCAAAAGTGCTGATCTGCCCCCGGGGAGGCAGAAAAACATTCCACACAATTTATGCCCCTTTTGAAGCGACCTTGCCCAAGGGGTCGCTTCCATTTAAATTAGAAAATCTCTAGTTAAATCCCTGGTGGCTAGTGGGTTTTTCTGCCAAAAAAACGGGTCAATCTGACTCCCCAGGGGGCAGAAAACATCCAGAAAAAAATGCTCCCTTTGGAAGCGACCCTTGCTTAAGGGGTCGCTTCCATTTAAAAATAAATGCCATCCCTGGTACCTAGTGGGGGTTTTCTGCCCCCGCCCCTGGGGGCAGAAAGGCCAAAAATCGGGCAGATCTGGCCCCAGAGGGCGCGAAAAACATCCAGGAAAAATGCTCCCCTTTGGAAGTGACCTTTGCCCAAGGGGTCGCTTCCATCTAAATATTGATGGCCCAAAACAAACCCCTGGTGGCTAGTGAGGTTTTCTGCCCCCATGGGGGCAAAACGGCCGAAAAACAGGCCGATTTACATCCCCAGGGGGCAGAAAAACATCAAGAAAAAAATGCTCCTTCTTGAAGCGACCTCTGCCCAAGGGGTCGCTTCCATTTAAATAAAATTAATCCCCGGTGCTAGTGGGGGCATTTCCGCTGCAAGATCGCGACGCTGTGCGCGATCTTGAAGCAGAAATGCTCCTGCAAGAGACATCAGGGGAGAGGAAAATCTCTTTCCTCTCCCCCGATGCATTGTGCAAACCCCCCCAGGAACAAGGAAACCTACCTTAGTTTCTTCCGACGCCTGGAAGCAAATGGCTTCCAGAGCGTCTGGGACTT